>NETT01000243.1:0-17482 GCA_003449175.1 Ceratocystis smalleyi
CCCCCCCTTCAACAAAGACAGCAAAGAGAGACATTTTCCTATTATTATCATCTCTTTCACACCACGCCAACGCTAACTAAGCCTAACTTGACCCCTTCAACCCTTAGCTAGTCGAGATTTTCCCTTTTGAGCCTATCTGTTGTTATCGAGTTACCGGGCGCCAGGTTTCCCACTCGCTTGTTGTCATATAGCGTCATTTCTCCATATGCCAGCACAGTCATTTCTTCGCTCGCCTTTTTCCCTCCTCCCACAACCAACCGCGCACGTCTTACGTCTTCTTTGCCTTAAGGTTAATAAGCTGTCGCTGCTTACTTGGAGGTATTTCACTTCTTTTCTCCCTCTACAACCTCCAATAGCTTTCTGGCTCCCGACTGCGATTTCTCGACTGTACTTCTGCTTCTTTGGCGAATTACCGCTAAAGCGCTGTGCTTTGCATGGTCTTACATGTATATGCCCTTGATCTCGCTGTACTGCATGCCTATTTTCTCTTTAGACTGCCCTCTCAGTAGTACTCAAACAACACACGGTGCTTTGGCTCTCGTTGCTACCGCCGCTTAAACTTTGCTTAGCCCTGTAACCTGGGCTGCTCTTTTTTGGCTTCTTCAAAAAAAGAAATTCTTCGCGCTCAGTTGCCTTTCAACTCCTCACTCCTCGTGTCTTGCTTCCTACCCTTCTCGAATCTCTCCTCAAATATACAGCATGGAATCGTCCGTTCGGCAGCCCTATCCAGCGCCGTAGTTATTGCATCCATCCAACCCTCTACACACTTATACCAGACGCTATCTGTATCTCAGCGTACAACATACCCATTCTGTTTTACATCATCCGCCTTCGCACACTGCTACTCGTTGCACCATGCACCAACAACCTCGAATACCACAGAAATCTGCCTCGCCTGCTTCTTCACCCCGCCCGGGCTTTGCTAGCCCAGCATCTCCTCCGAGTCGGCCCCGTTCAACGGTACCGAACATAATGGAGTCCGAAAAACGATCTCGCAGCAACTCGGGCGCAGCCGACACTGCTGCGACCGCAAGTGAGGCAGTACAACGGTTAAATCTTATTCTTCAGGTTGGTCTGCGCAGCGCATATCCCTGGCTATCATGTGCTAATCTTTACATCATTGCAACAGAACTTTTTTGTGAAATCTGCCGCCCTGATTGTCCACTCTAGATTAAAGATTCAGAAGTTTACCCAACAAGCGGATGGTCCTCGGTATAACCGCTGGGTATGTTATTTTTCTTCTTCTTCTTCCCCCTCCTATCACATCTAATTAGAAAGGCGGCCGACTGTTTCCGCTGTGTCGCTTCCGTGCTACATGATACTAACATACATGCCTCTCTTAGTTTCAACTACAAACTCGAGATTTCGACGATTTCCGCGAGGAGCTCCGGGAATGGAAGAATTGTACTATCGACAACCTTCCCCGTTCCTTGGTGATAGAGACGTATATCGATACCAGCAGGCTGTCGAAAAACCAGACTCTCGTTGCCATCGATGAACACGGGAAGCGGTGGAGCGTTATTGACTCTCTGCGGAGTACTGCTGCCGAAACGAAAGCGCCGATTTCCTCTCGGCCCGAAGTTGTTCTTGAGCGATGGACTGTTAATCTCAACGCGGAAGGATGGAAGGAGTCTGAAAATGTTGATTTCTCTACCTTGAACTCCATTCTCCCCGCGGTATACAAGCGGTGTATTGTCTTTTTCCGAGCGCTTTATACCCTGTCCAACCTTGGTCCAGTTTATGAGCACTGCCAAATGTATCAAGAAAAGAATCACCTTCTTACGCCTAGAATACGAGTGATACCGCTCAACAAGCCCATCAGTCCTCAAAGGGATACTTTGTATTGGTCCCTTTGTGGCCAGTCAAATGTGGTTACCAAAAGGAGCATCGGGGAAGTTGACCTTCCCATTGGGGCCGTTTCCATTCAATGGGTGTACCGTAACGAGTGTGATTTTCGGATCGACGATAACGATGACGTTTTTGGCTCACATTTGATAGGTATGGATGATAGATTCTTCAAGCCTTCGGTTCCTAAGCCCATTGCAATTCGTCGTGAGATCGAACAGCCTGTGCCAAGTTCCCTACCTGGAACACCGCCCATTGCTGATCGATCAGGCACCACGGCGCCAGTGCAAACATATGGTAGTTTGAATACTTTCCACGGCGAAAACGCCATATCGACCAGCCCAATGACTGCTCTCAATCAGGTTAAGGCTCCTGGTTCCGAAGGAAGCTCGTACTTCCAATCTCGGTCCAGCACTCCCGTGGTGGATTCTGAAATCCCACACTCGCTGCCAGCGTATGGTGGCAGGACAACAGTTCCATCGCGCTTAAACCTTAGAGAAGCACACTCGCGTCGGCCGTCATCATCTTCGCCATTCTCACCGTTCAAAGCTGGCTCCCTCTCTGCATCACCACGACCCCCAGACGCAGATGTGCCATCATCACCACAAACCAGCAAAATCACGTCTTACTTGGCGCATGCCCGAAACAAGTCTCATTCAGCGACGACTGCCCCGTCCCAGCTTAGAAACGCAGCTCCATCGGCCCCATCTAGTGTTGAGTCTCATTTGACAAACTCCCCAAAGCCGTCCTCGGTCAACAAATACTCTAGCAGTTTCCCCCACCGGCGAAATACGCTTTCAACAAACGTGCCTCCCCGGATGGCCCAGGATGAACACGGAGGCAGTGGTAGGCAGAGCTTGACATCCGATGTTGTGCCGCCCGGATCTGGCCTTTACTCGGAGTCAATATCCAACTCATTCCAAACAGACGAGGGTGACCTGTCCGACTTTTTGAAGATTCTTGACAGCAAAAAAAGTCTGCGGAGTTTTGAGTCGAATGCTAAAGGCGAGTCAACCACTTTGCGCACCATTGCACAGATATCCAAGTATATGAGTATGCGCGAGTCCAACAATGCTCTGAGCGAGTCTATTTCTGCATCCGCTACATTATCGAAGCCCCCGGTCAGACGGACATCTGGTACGTCACCAGCAGGCTGGTCGTCGTCATCTCCCGATAAACCACAATCTCCCCATGCGCCGGCTGTGCCTTCAAGACTTAGTGAAAACCTGTTGGCAGAGCCTGAAAACCCATCAACACAAATGCGTATTAGGAGGGATGAGGGGGCGGGTAGACCTGCGTCAGCCCCGTTATCCCATGGCTCAGGCGTCGACTGCAGCCAGGCGGGGGCCATTGACATTCCCCTTTCGCCCCGTGTGAATACCTTTATGCATCGGCCTAGCCTAGTGACAGGGCCTCTGGTTTCAGCGTCTGGCGAGGGAGAGGAAGAAGAGGAAGAGGAGGAGGAGGAAGACCTGCCGTTTGGGGATGACAGTTTGAGTCAAAACGGTGGGGTATCGTTGAGAGCTAGTGAGGCCAACAATCCACCCATAGCGCCTCTTCGGCCCACTGCTGAGATGCAAGGCATACGTCCAAATTCCACAGCACCGATAGTTACGGCAAGAGCACTAACACCATCCTCACAAACCAACCGGAAGAGATACATGGGGATGGCAGGCCTGTCTGGAGGCAACGCAAGCGCCAACGATAATGGCCGTGGCCAGACCCCTTCGTCTGGTAGAGGGAGTCTTCTTGGCAGTGGCTCAGAGCGTATTAGCCGTGGCGGAGAGAACGAGATGTTTCCATTTGAATTTGCAGAAAGTCCAAACAGTCGATTTGGCGGCCTGCAGGATGGCGAAATACACGGACCTGGGTCTGCGGGGGTTGAGAATGCGTCGCGATCTGTACCGAAAAGCGCGGAGTCGACTCGAGTGCCTGACCGGTTTCGGAGCGACTTTTTAAGGCGTGGGAGTACGCCACATGGCTGGTAACGAAAAGGAAGAAGCTACGTCACTCGATATACTGGGCGGCAAGCTGTCTGGTATGCGTGTAAGCACAGATGGACATGGAGAATGCGTATGAGCACCCGCAAGTCGCATTTTTGCCGTGTTCTTGCTTGGGTGTTTCTGTGTTTCTAGGTTTTTTTTATTTCTCTTTTTGTCTTTGTCCTTGTCTTGTTCTCTTGTTCTCTTGTTCTCCTGTTCTCCTCTCCTCTTGTTCTCCTCTCCTCTTGTTCTCCTCTCCTCTTGTTCTCCTCTCCTCTTGTTCTCTTCTTCTTGCTTTCTATTTGACGGCGACCATCGCTTCCTCGCCCCCCTTTGTGCTTGAGCCCTCCTTGGTAGAGGCTTTCTATTGTTTTGTTTCTGGTGTTGGCCTGGGGGAGTATCTTGCTAGGAGTATCTTTTCCTTTTTTCTTGAACATATTTTTGCGCGCATATTTGGAAGTTGATACGGCGTCGATTCAGGGTTGAGGTTTTTTTGTTTGGACGTTTCTTGGACTTTTTGCTGTACTTTGTTTGGTTTTTGTTTCCTTCTTGGTTGCTACTTTTCTGGAAACTTTGTTGTTGATTTTAGTTGAACTTCATCGCCGTATTATGTTTACCGTTGTTTACGTCATCTTTGGTCTCCCGGCCTGACAGCTGTCCGACAGCTGCAACGTGATGAACACCAACTGCCAGTGCGTAGCGGGGAGCTATAGTTGCTATAGTGACTTTTTCTTTTTCTTTATTGAACAACAGCACAGACAAGCAGGGCGAAGTGCTTGAAAGGGCCACAAGCTGGGATTCATTTCACTTAACCTCCCCTCTTTCTTTCACATCACGTGGAATCTGCTTCGCTGTCTCCTCTCAACAACTTTGTCCTTCCTCTTCGACCTTGGCCCATAGAGTTCAAGTTCAGCCTTCCCCCTCTGTTGGCGTGTCAAGGCTCGCTCCCTGTACATCACACCACACACACCCCGTCGAATCGATCGAGGGACAGACTCTGGTAGAGCTCTCTAAGTACAGGGGAACCGATCATATACATACCCCTTCCCTTGTTGCAGCATCCCTGTCTACTCAAACTACATCGGGTGCCACTTGGCGACGATCACGAATCAGGTGGGTGGGCCCCTCTGCACAGCTCCTTGACCTTTTGTCATTTGCGTCAGGCGAATGGCTTCTCTACTATCCCTAGTCTTGTCTGCTTCGTCATCCCTACTCTAACGTATTCTATCTCTTAGAACCTATCAAACATCCCCTTACCATGGTTCGGCAACACGGAGCCCCCTCTGTGCCGCCTCGCACGAGCATTGCTGCCCAAAATGACGCCGACGATGATCTGGACGACCTGATCAACAAGACCGCCGCCCTTGGGAACTCGTGGTTCGACCGAGCTAACACGTCCACTTCGTCCGCTACGGGCCGAACTTCGACCCCATCCCAGAACAGCAGGGACGTTATTATCCTCTCTGATGGCTCTGAAGATGGGAAGCCTTCTCGTAGTAGTCAGACACAGCCGCGCTCATCGTCGGGCTTTGGGAACAATGACCCATTCCAGTCCCGGCACCAGTCCAATAATCCCCATGCTTCGGGCAGGAGTGGAAACAATCTCATGTCATCTCGCAAGCAGATGGCCATGTTTAACCAGAGGAAGCACCGTCCCGAGCACCATATCGATAACAACGCCCACCGCATCACCGCCCCATCCAGCAGTAATGCTGCGCCGCCCAGGAACCGCCGACCTGATCCGGTGCAGACTTTTGGTACGATGGATTATCGGCCAAGCGGGCCTCTCATGGCTCCTTCCATGAGCGTAGCTGCTGAGCAGGAGTTCTATACAGACCCCGCTAAGGCGTCGGCTGATCTCAAGGCCCTTCTTGAGGGCGGCATGGATGACGACGACGAAGAAGATGCTGTTATCAACAGCTCCGTTGAAGCTACAACCAAGGAAAAATCCGCGCTAGAGCAGAAGCCTCAGGATCCCACTGTGATCCAGGCGGACGGCTCTCTTCCCGGCCTTAGTGTCCGGCTTCTTCCACACCAAGTCGAGGGAGTCACGTGGATGAAAGGCAGAGAGCTTGGCCCTGTCAAGCGAGGCAAGGTGCCCAAGGGCGGGATTCTAGCGGACGATATGGGTCTAGGAAAGACCCTCCAGACTCTCTCTCTAATTATCAGCCACCAGAAACCCAGCATCGAGTCCTCCGCCAACAAAAAACACTACTCGTCGATCAAAAAGTCCACGTTGGTTGTAGCGCCACTGGCTCTTATTCGCCAATGGGAGGCCGAGATCAAGGACAAAGTTGAGGCAGATAAGCAGCTACGGGTCTATGTGCACCACGGTCCACAGCGCACTAAACGCCCCGATGATCTGACCAAATTTGACGTCGTAGTCACAACCTATCAGATTCTAGTCTCGGAACACAACGCCTCTAGTCCTGATTCCCAGGCAGGCTGCTTTGGAGTTCATTGGTGGCGCGTGGTTCTTGATGAAGCCCATACCATCAAGAATCGCAATGCTAAAGCTACCAAGGCTTGCTGTGCTTTGCGTTCAGAGTTCCGCTGGTGCTTGACGGGTACGCCTATGCAGAACAATCTTGATGAATTGCAGTCACTAGTGTGCTTCCTTAAGATTCGGCCGTATGATGATCTGCGTGAGTGGAGAGAGCATATTGACCGGCCGATGAAAAACGGTAAGGGCCATATTGCCATCCACAGGTTACACAGCTTGCTGCGTTGCTTCATGAAGAGGCGCACCAAAGAAGTTCTAAAGGAAGAAGGTGCACTGCAGCCCGGGGGTAAAGCTGCCCTGGAAGCTGCTAGGAAGAAAAACGAGGCTGAAGGCAAGCCCGCCGATGCACCGACATCGAGCACAGGCTTCCGTGTCACAAAGCGGACCATAACGCCGATTAGTGCCAAGTTCACCCCAGCTGAGAAGAGGTTTTACCAGCGTCTCGAGGAACGGGCCGACCAAAGCATGGAGCGCATGATGAGAGGTAAACTCAACTATGCCAATGCCCTGGTTCTACTACTGCGGCTGCGTCAGGCCTGCAACCACCCTAAGTTGCTTGAGGGGAAGCTCGAAAATGACAGTGAAGCTATCGGCGATGCTGTCAGCAAGGTCTCCTCCACATCTAGTGCAGATGTCGATGCGCTCGCGGATCTCTTTGCTGGCGTGGACATCAAGGTCAAGACGTGCTCAATTTGCGCGCGCGAGTTGACGCCAGATGAGGCCAAGGATGGCCATGACACCTGCAAAGAATGCTTCCAGGACTTGGCATACTTCGATAAAGAGCAGCAGGACGGAAAGAAAAGAAACAAGAAGTCTAAGAAGTTGAAAAAGCCTACCGAGCGTGTTCAGCAAAAGTCGCGTCGGGTTGTTGACGATGAAGATGAGGACGATGACGATGAAGATGTTAGACCTCGTGCTAATACCGGAAAGAAGCGCACCCAACGCCGCAACCTTGTTCTTGATAGTGACGAAGAGGAAGTAGAAGGGTCCTGGCTTGTATCTGAGAACGAACAGAACTCACTACATCTTGGCCGTGCTGGAGGTACAACTGACGAAGATGCTGAGGGGGGCGGAGACTCAATAGCAACAGAGGACTCGGACCACCCTTCCGAGCTCGAGGATCAATCTAGGATGTCGAGTTTTGTCGTGTCCGATGGCGAGGCTTCATCTCGATTGATTCCTAAGCCTAACAAGCGAAGACCAAGAATGATTGTCGACTCAGACTCAGATTCGGATAGCCCGCTGCCTTCTTCAAGGCAACCAGAGGATTCACGTCTCACCAGGGATGGCGAAGAGTCTGCCTCTGGAAGTACCTCGGACAATGAATCTGATTCTGATACGGATAGCAGTGCTGCGAATGTACCCATCTGTAGCCGCAATTTCGATGGCACCCCGATTCTTGCATCATCCAAGATCCGGGAACTGCTGCGTATCCTGCGTAGCGAAGTGGCCGAGCACAAGTTCATCGTTTTTTCACAGTTCACCACGATGCTCACCATGGTTGAGCCATTTCTTGCACGTGAAGGCATTCGCTACGTGCGCTATGATGGTGGCATGCGTAATGACGAGCGCGAAGCTAGTCTTAAGAGCTTGCGTGGCAATCCAGCTACACGTGTGCTTCTGTGCAGTCTTAAATGCGGTTCGCTCGGCCTCAACCTGACTGCCGCCACACGCGTTGTCATCCTTGAGCCCTTCTGGAACCCTTTTATCGAAGAACAGGCCATTGACCGTGTCCACCGCCTGACTCAAACTATTGATGTGGTGGTATACAAGCTTACTATTGAGGCGACCGTCGAAGAGCGTATATTGCAGCTACAGGAGCGCAAGCGCCTGCTTGCCGAGCAGGCTATTGAGGGCGGCATGAAGAAGGGCGCATTCAAGCTAGGCATGAAGGAAATGTTGGAGCTCTTTGGCAAGGATACTTCGGCGTCAACAGGCAGGGGCGTGGAGCACTTTGAGGATTCTAGACGTGACATTGTGGAGAGCAGGCCACGAGGCGGGGTTTTGCGTGCAGAGAAGCCGAAGCCGAAGCCGGCGCAGACGAAAGAGAGTGAGCTGTATGGGCGGAGGTAGCTTGGTTTAGATTTAGATTTGGGTACGTACGAAGCGATGATTCATTCCTATGTGTTCGTTGTAGAGTATCGCATTGCCTCGAGTGGTATATCGACCCCGATAGCTTTATTTTATAGACGATCATCTTGGATTCATTTTGCACGTTGCAATCCGGCTAGTGCTAGGTTCTTGTTCATATTGCAGCCCGGGGGGGGGNGGGGGGGGGGGGGAGAGTTTGTTTTCTCTTTTTCTTTTTTCACGTCAAAGTATTATACATACGTCATATATATATTCACCTGGAAACAGCAAAACTATCAAAAAATACGCATAAAATAAACGTGTGAAATGAAAAGGAGAGCAGGCTCCATGATTCATTACAGCCGCTCCCTATATGGCTATCTCAACGCTTCCTTATCTCCATGACCATGCTCATGCTTGTCCCCACTCCCCCATACTTAATATCCCGTGCGGTAATAGTCAGTAGCATCATCGCCACCCGCTGTAGCCGCTGCAGGCACATATGGCCGGAACTGTTGTGGTCCTGGGCCAGGGGCTGTAGCTGTAGATCCAGCAGGAGGAGCAGGGGGGGCAGATGAAGGAGCGCTGGGCACAGCACTAGTCGGGATTGGAGGGGCTGAGCCGGTGGGCACCGGGGGCACGCTGACTGTAGAGTGATTTGCGTGCTGATAGCTCTTGAACTGCGCCGTAGGCGGCTGCGGCTGCAAAAAAGGAATGGGAGCAGCCGGTTGTGCTGCAGAGGCAGGGGGAGCAGAAGGGGGCGGAGAGATGGCAGTCGCAGCTTGCTCAGTGGTAAGCTCGGTGTCGTAGGGGTTGCCGGGAGGCGCAGTGTTGATGGGCGAGTCATACACAGAAGTGGCAAGTTCCTGGGCACCGTGCGTACTCAGTGGTCGGGTGTTATTTGTCGGCTGGGAATAAGGCTGGTACTGCTGTGATGGCGGGTTAGCCGAAGTGGAAATTTGGGCAGGTTGTGAGCCAATGTTGGCCCCGGCAGGAGGGTTGCTAGCAGCAGGGCGGATTGGGTAGGACTGCTGTATCGGAGGCTGGCTTGGCGCAGCAGAAACTTCTGTTCCAGAGACGTAGAAAGGCGCAGGCGTAGAGCTGGAATAGCGGCGGTACTGGTTTGGAGGAGAGGTGGAAACAGCAGGATACTGCTGAGAAGAGTGCTGCTGGTCTACTCAGTCGTTAGCTGCTGGCCCTTGATACTCAAGAGGAGCGGAAATATGATTGTCAATTTACCTGGGCCATTGTAAAAGCGCTGGTCGCCTGGAGGAGCGGTACCAATTGGAGCCGGAGAAGGAGTGTATCCTGCTCCTGGTCTACCACCAGCTGGGGCGCCATAGCCAGGCTGTTGTTGGCCCATGCTGTACTGGTGATACTGGTGGGGGGGAGGATGCGTCATGGAGGCTTCAAGAAGAGTCTCGTAGTCACGGCGGGCCTTGATGAACTTCTCGTTCAGCTGGGTGAATTCATCTGTTATTGACGTGTTAGCGGAATCTGTCGTGATTTTTGCAGTTTTGTGGAATTACATAAGCGGACAAACCTTTCTTTTGGGAATACTTTTCAATCAACTTGATGAGCTTCGGCCGAATTGCTGTAGTGCGCTGATACAGTTTCTTCAGAACCAGTTGTTAGTTGGGCTCATGTCTTGGCTAAAATTAAAATAAAAAATAAAAAGAGGCCTTTCCACGGCTTAAAACTCACCGAAATCTCCTCGTTGTCGTCCATGCCAGGCGTTGAGCTAGACGTGCTAAGCAATGTCAAGAGCTTTTCCACATTGCGAATCTCTGAGAAAACCTCTGCCTCCATCATGGCCTCACGCTGGAGTTCTTCGGGCGTGGGATCGGTAAGCTTCTCCACGTAGTTTAGAGGAAAGATGCCTGTATGGCCTCGAAGCGAGCCTCGCCACCAATCCTTGAAAACAGACTCTAGCACAGCAATGATATCGCCTTTCTTAAACTCCAGTTCGCCCTCTTCGGATGGCGTAAAATCATAGAGTGCACGCACTCGCGAAACAGTGGCTGCAGTGGCCTGTTGAGAGCTTACAGGCACATGGGTCTCGGGGGCTGTATTGTTTGCCGGAGTTGGCGAGGGCGCAGCCCCGTTGGTGCCAGAGCCAAGACCGGAGCCAGGGGTTGAAGGGCCAGCGGAGCCAGAAGCAAGCCGCGGAGCCTTGCGCTGGACTTCGTCCTGAAGAGACAACTCAAGCGCCTTTTGCAGCTCTTCTTCCTCGCGCTGGCGATCGATATCAGTGAGGCGGTTTTTTTGCGGCGCTGATGGAGGCTCCAGGGTTGGATTGGTCTGCTTGAGCTGATAAAAGGCAGTCTTCATGATGCCGAGGTCGGGATCATTTTGGAACATTTCGGACCAACCATTCATGCGCTCCATGATCTTGGGCTTTACTTGGGAGTGTGTGTTTCGGTCGTTGGCAAGTTTGAGTAGGGCGTCGGTGAAGGCGCGGCTTGCCATTTCGCGATGCATGGGCTCACCACAGTTGAGGCTAAGGGCATTTGCTAGCTAGAGACAGAAAAGACGATAGTTAGCAGGTCTGAAGAGCAAAGGCCGGATAAAGACGAAGAAAGGGATTACTTCAAGTGTGTAAAGCTGCACATTAGCATTGCGGTGGGTCAAGCGCTTGATAACGCTTTGGATAACATCCTTGGGGCCCTTTTCATCGTTGGTGACGCGATCGCAAAGATCGATTATGGCACCCCAGTCTTCGGAGGTGAGGTTCTCGTCAGTCGCCTTGGCTGGAGACGAGGAAGGGGAGAGATGGTTAGTCAGGTGATGCTCGGAGAGTTGTAGAGAGGATTGAGGCCCTAACGGCCAAAAATGGGCAACAAGGCATTTAACAGAGACGACATACCGACAGACTCGTCGTAGGGGTTTGTAGCTGCGGTACGAAACATGATATTTCGATCGTGAAAGACTGCCCAAAAAGAAGACGAGTTGTGATGGAGTTGCTGAAGGCGTAGAATCAGATACGAGGCCAGATGACGTTGATGTTTATATTAAGCTGAGAGTTGCAGCCCGCTTGCGCCACAGCGGGGCCCGTCAATTAAAGAGCTGACCTGAGCAGCAGCTAAGCTGTGACCGCCAAGCTTTGTGTTTTTAGATAAAAAAATGAAAAAAGAGGGGAGAAGCTGCGACGACAAAGAGTGTCAAGGTAAAATGAGCAGCCAGTAGAGCGCGGCAGAGCAACTCAATAGATGAGAATGAAGACCGAGATTTGTCAAGAGGACACGAAGAATAAATCCTGAGAAATCAAGGAATGAAATGAAACGGAAGTTGCTCCAAACGAAAGGGTCTGCGTTGTCCCCTGGATTTCTGTGTTGATTTGCGATTTGCTCGCTAGGCAGACAGGAAAGAAAACAGAGCTAGTAATCCCCCCGGCCCAGAAGGAAAAGAAGAAAAGGAAAATAGAGGGAAATAGAGGGAAATAGAGGAAAAAAGAAGAAAAAAGAAGAAAGAAAAAAAAAACAAAAACTCACCCAAAAACTGCTCTTGTCGTGCCGCAGCCTCGTTATAGTACGTAACGCTGGGGAGGGAGGAAATCCCATCTCATTTATTGCCCCGCAAGGACTGGTGGTTCTCTTCCTCCCGCTATGCTGCTGCGGTCGTATGCCCTGTTTTTGCTCGCTTTCTCTACACCATCTAAACCACCTGCTGCTTGCCCCCTTCTAATCGTGCGTAGGCGTATCTGTGTACGGGTCAAATCCAACCCGTCGTCTGGCTTCTTCCCGCACCTTCTGCTGGTCGTGCCCTGTCAGCCCAGTGGTTGATGATTGCTCTAGAAAAAAGGTCAACAAATGGTCGGGAATGGAGAGGTGGCACATTTGTTGAAACTCTTGTAATCCGGCAAGCCTTATCAACATTTCCATCAACGACAGCGATGTTTTAATGGCATTAAACGGACCTCCGGAGACAAGGTCTTTGGGCTGTGGCGGTGGCTGTGGCGGTGGCTGTGGCGATGGGGATGGCTGCTGCCTTACAGCTTGCTGTTGCTGGACAGGCACGGAGCTCACTTGCGACTCGGAATTGCGCGTCTTTGCACGTGGTAAACTGGCTGCAAGAGACATGTTTTTGAGTTTGCGTAAAAACGAGCCGTCACTTGGCAGGGCTTTTTCCAAAGACTTGTGGCTCAGAGAAGACGAGTCTGAAGCATCCGAGTCCTCTTGGCCGTCCTCGTCACCTGTGTCGTCCCCTGTATCGTCCCCTGTATCGTCCCCTTCTGCCTCGTCCCCTGTATCGTCCCCTTCTGCCTCGTCATCCTCGTCTTCTCCCCCCTCGGCTCCGTCTTCAAATACCTCCAGAGCGATCCATTCAGGATCTAAATGCGGCGGGAAGCAGAATCCAGTTCTCGGCCCGCCGTGACACACACTTGCCTCGTTTCTAATTTGAAAGTCAAGCTGCAGATCATCTGCCATATCAATTGTGTCTTGCTCTCTATGCTGGACACCGATATCCATGCTACAGCTACCTCTTCTGGCCTGGGCCCTTTCTCCAAACGGCCACTTGCTGTGGTCTAGAACTCGGGATTCTGTCGATTGGGCCTTCATGTCACGTTTCAGAAGCAGGACAGGCTTGTTGCAGAGGCTGTCTTCCGATCCTATATTCAGGAGGCGTCCTGTATCCGTGTAGAAGATCTTGGAAATCTGGTACAGCGGTATAGACTCTCTTATGCCCGCTCTTGCAATCTCTTGGTAATTTCGAGCACCATTCGGCGACTCGTGGAGCCGCCCGTCGTCCAAATCCTCAATCACCTCGAGATGATACACGTATTCGTCTGGCATGTAGGCACAGGAATTGCCGACGAGGTAGCCGCGAATGTGGTCAAATCGTGTTTCAAACGGCAGGCGAATGATGCGGACACGAGCTTTGTGTATAACCTCTTGCCATACTGGCTTGCTGTCAGACGGGCTTCCCCCACCACTAGAATGCAGCGCGTTCGGCGTGCAATCAACTTTGGTGTGCCCAAGAAATGTCATGTATATCGAAAGTCGAAATTCTGGTCCTATTGCGAACGGAGCGGTGGCCTCTACGTAGCGGGTGTCTCCCATGATCAGCAACGTGCTAGCCTGTAAAAGCCGCGATGGAGACACATTATTAGGCAGGCATGCCGAGAGACTTTCACCCGACGCTGTGATTGCAAGTTGAAGAAGAGGAATGTTGCGGTCTATATCGTCCAGAAGGCTGCGTAGATCAGACAAGACTTGCTCGAGTTGGCGGGCCTGTTTCCCCGAAGCCAGCACAGAAGGATTGCCCTTTTGTGCCTGCGTCTCGGTAATGCTGGCGGCGCTTTCCAGCCGTCGCCCAAGTGAAGTAATGTCGTTTTGTAACTGACGTGCTAGCGGTAGTGCAGACTCAAGGAAGATGTTGCCCCTTTTCGATCTACGCCGACGCATACCTGTTAGCATCAAGATGCAGCTTTGCGACGAAGACCTAGCCCAACCTACCTGAGCTCAATTAGATCAATTGCAGGGCCGATAATCTGCTGGCGATGGTCAACCATGAGTTGTGAGATGTACGCCCAAAGCCATTGATGCGCGCGCCAAGTCATTTATTTGCCTTACCTTGATTTTGCTCTCCAGCTTGGCCTCCAATGCCTTGAGTTCCTGAAAGACATTGCCGTCATCAATCGTTGCCAATAGCCGAGAGTATTGTGAGAAGGCATAGGCAGATGTAAGGCCAAGACTAGATCTTATGGCCATGTTCATGGCCTGGGCCCCGATTTTAGCTAGTAATGACTCCATGGCATGAAGCTATGCATGTGGACAGCAAGACTATCGTCATGATAGTTAGACATGGTGGGGAGCAGAAGGACAGCTTTTTATTCTGCCTACGAAAATTCAACTTGTCATCTCAGGCTTTAGGCTGCCACTTCCTGGTTTTCAGTTGCTGCATTTGATATCAAGATTTGTTTGTTCTTGCCTGGCCTTGTACCTTACACCAGACCATCATTATTACAGTGCCCGTAGACGTTAAATATACTCAACTCAAATCAAATTATTACAGTAACCCTGGCCTCAGCTCTGGCGGTCACATGTCCAGGGTTCAGCCCGTATCTACTTTGCGCACTGTATAGCGGTGATGAGGACCCAAAATGGGGCCTATCCAGATGCATAAGACCGTGCGAGCAGACAGTGCATCAAATAGCTCTACCCATTTACTAGCTAGCCCCTCCTTGGTCTTGCTACTGCAACGTTTGTTTGGCGGGGTTCGCTTCCACTCTAGTTAAATAGTGCATGCACTGAGGAATTTTACTGTTGGCGGCTGCCACTTTCGGAGAGCTGCTTTCTCTATAGCTGGGTAAAATGACTGTCTTGATACATTTGGCCTGAGGCCAGTCCCGCGAGAAAAGTCTATCCAGCGGCTCGTCGAGCGATCATTATCGCACACCCTCTTTACTTTATCCAAGCCCACGATCTTGCAGTCTTTTTTGCCATTTAGCCACATCTTGGTTGCCATTGTTTCCGTAGGCTCTCTTAGGTCTCTTTGAACTATCGCAGCCTTCTGTTTGTCTCTTGGCTTTCTTGCTCGACCAAACCAGGCCCTTTGCCCATCCGACATAAAAACAGTCATCGCTGCCAACATTTCGCTCTTGTACACCCCCGGTTGCTTTATCGCCTTGCTCCTGTTGCTACAATTCTTGCTTCGTCATCGCCCAGCATGTCGAACCCTAATGATGAAAACCTCGCCCGCCAGGCCCAGCAAATGAACCTGAACCAGCCGCCGCCGCAGCAGCAGCAGCAGCAGCAGCCCGCCGCCCAGGCTCCAGGCTTCCGCCCTGGCGGCGCCGCTTTCCAACCAGGCGCCTCCAGCTTCACCCCTGGTGCTTCCAGCTTCACTCCTGGCCAGTACGGCAACATCTATGGCCAGTACGGCAACCAGCAGCAGGGCGGCTACTACCAACAGCAGCAGGGCGGCTACTATCCCCAGTACGGCCAAGGCGGCTACCAGAGCCAGGGCAACAACTACAATCAGTACAACCAGGGCGGCTACAGTATGTCTAATGTCTATCGCCTCAATCTCTAACTTTGCTTTGTCTTCCATGTGTAAGTCAACAACTCTCTAACAAAGATTCTCTACCAGACAATCAACAATATGCTCAATATGGCCAGCAGCAGTACCAACAACAGCAGAGAAACAACAACAACAACAACACTAGACAGAATGCACCGGCTTCTGTCCCCGCTGCTTCAGCCTCCGCTGCTCCATCTGCACCCAAAGTCCTGAGTATTGGTGGCGACTCCAAGCCCAAGGTCTTAAGCATCGGCGGCGATGCTAAGCCCAAGGTTGCCAAGGTCCTAAGCCTCGGCACCCCCGCGGCTGCCAAGGACGAGCCCAAGGAGGAAACCAAGAAGGACGAGCCCAAGGACGAGTCGAAGAAAGAAGAAGCCAAAAAAGAAGAGCCTAAGAAAGAAGATGCCAAGAAGGAAGAGCCCAAAAAGGAGGCTCCCACAAAGACCGCTGCCAAGAAGACTGCCAATTCCGCCTCGGGAACCTCTACTCCTGTCGTCTCCCGCCAGATCGACGCTGTTGAGAAGGAACAGACCGCCGATGTCGATCAGGAAACTTTGGAAGGTCTATACGGCAAGGAGCATGTCAACATCATTTTCATCGGCCACGTCGATGCCGGAAAGTCGACTCTAGGTGGCTCTATTCTCTATGCTACCGGTATGGTTGACGAGAGAACGATGGACAAGTACAAGCGCGAGGCAAAGGAGCTTGGTCGTGAGACCTGGTACTTGTCATGGGCCCTGGATTTGACCAAGGAGGAGCGTAGTGCTGGTAAGACTGTCGAAGTTGGCCGTGCCTATTTCGAGACTGAAAAGCGTCGTTACTCGATCTTGGATGCCCCTGGCCACAAGACCTACGTGCCCAGCATGATTGGCGGTGCCTCGCAGGCAGATGTCGGTATTCTGGTCATCTCGGCTCGCAAGGGCGAGTACGAGACTGGCTTCGAGCGTGGCGGCCAGACCAGAGAGCATGCCATGTTAGCCAAGACCCAGGGTGTCAACAAACTGATTGTTGTCATCAACAAGATGGACGACCCCACTGTCGAGTGGTCGGAAGATCGTTTCAAGGAGTGTACCACCAAGCTATCCCAGTTCCTCAAGTCTACTGGCTACAACCTGAAGACTGATGTCTTCATCATGCCTGTCGCTGCCCAGATCGGAGCTGGTATCAAGGAACGCGTTGACCCCAAAAAGTGCTCGTGGTACAGTGGTCCATCTCTGCTGGAATACCTGGACAATATGAAGTCATTGGACCGGAAGCTCAACGCCCCCTTCATGATGTCCGTCAATGGCAAGTACCGTGATCTAGGCACCATGGTTGAAGGCAAGATCGAGGCCGGCGTCATCAAGAAGAACATGAGCCTGGTTATGATGCCCAACAAGCAGTCTGTGGAGGTTTCCGCTCTCTACACTGAGACTGAGGATGAAGTGCAAATCGCTCAGTGTGGTGAGCAGGTGCGCGTGCGCCTTCGCAACATTGAGGAAGAAGAGGTCCAGCCCGGCTTTGTGCTCTGCTCACCCAAGCGTCTTGTACACAACGTGTCGACCTTTGAGGCTCAGATCAAGATTCTTGAGCTCAAGACTATTCTTACAAGCGGCTTTAACTGCGTGCTACACGTGCACGCTGCTATTGAAGAAGTTACGTTTGATTCTCTACTTCACTCTCTTCAGAAGGGCACCAATCGCCGGAGCAAGAAGCCTCCTACTCATGCCAAGAAGGGCGATAGCATCATTGCCCGTCTCAAGGTCATTGGTGGCGTTGGCTCTGTGTGTGTGGAAAAGTTCGAAGACTACGCCCAAATGGGTCGCTTCACTCTGCGTGACCAGGTAAGATTTTATTTAGCCTTGACTTACGGCTCTCTATCACGATCATTGCATCATGATTTAGTTACTAACTGCTTGGATTTAGGGCCAAACTATCGCCATTGGTAAGATCATCAAGCTGTGCACCGACGAGTAAATGCAGCGTGGGAAACCGGATGTGACGTCTAGAGTGGGGTCCTGTGTTAGAAACCGCGACCTAAATTCCAAGGCAGAAACTGGGCTTCTATGGGGGGAAAATA
>NETT01000243.1:17514-34697 GCA_003449175.1 Ceratocystis smalleyi
GGGGCTGTTTTGTGATAGAAAAGTAGATACCAAGATCTACACCGGGAGATGGCAAGGCCTGGAAGAATGAAATGAGAACATGGCGTGCGACGCGTTTCTTTCTACAGTAAGCTATGATGCTGCTTCTTGCTCGGTCTTTGGTTGTTTGTCAAGTGGTGTAGGTGTAGAACGGGGGCAAGGTAATATCTTGAACTATGTGGTGGAAAGATGTCAAGTCCTTGGTCTCTTTCAATGGTACTTTTTTTTTTTTTTTTCTATTTGGGCTCAACAACATGGTAGACATGGCCTTCATTGCGACGTAACTAATCTCTCATTAGCTAATCCGGTGCTTCTACGATATGTCCTATTTGGCAAAATACGTAATATATCTTGATATAGCAGCAAGCAACAGCCAATCAACAACTGATTGCATGGATGAGGCCTGAAATGGACAGGTCAATTTATGTGAGAGTTCAACTATATGCTCAGTCGAATTCCGAAATCTTCCGACCAGGCATCCAGGCGCACAAGGGAACTTATCAAGGAAGCGGAACTTGGCATCCTGATGAACGGGTTGCTGAAACTAGCTCAATGCTACGCTAAGGAGGGCGGCTTTCTCCAGGTCCGTGTATTCCAGCGGTGAGCGTTCGGGAAGAAGAAGATGCACATCAAGCGGAGAATCACAAACCACGAGGGAAAGATACAGCGAGAAAGAAGGCCCTGTGGTCGCAGTTCACCCAGGTAGAGCAAAGCTTCATTTGCAACTATTTCAACAGCGATGTGCCTTGCAAGACGCCGATATTTCTCGGCGTTTCATCAGCGGCCCACGTACACCGACAGCCCTTGAGGCTTGTTCAAAAATGACAAGCACCCTTCCCCAGATTCTCGGCTTGTTTACTAGAGCCTCATCTGTCAAGAAAACGAGCCACGATAATAACTCGGAGTGCCAAATGTACGCGCTGGCATTGGTCAGTTTCCTAGCAGCATGGGCAGACTTGGAAAACGAGGTGTGGGTGTAGATAGATAGATTAAGCAGGCGAGTTGACCATAGGCAGTGTTTGCCACGTAGGAGCTCGATATCTTGACTACTGCTAAGTGCAGCTTTATCTGCTCTCGTAGGCAAAGTGTGTGCTTAAAGGACCTAGCTTGGGAAAAAGGGAATCTGCAATCTCGCAATGTCCCCTCTGCCCTTGTATCAATAACTGAAGCTTCAAATAGATCTGTTGATCTCCATGATAAGCCAGTCTGGCCTAGTCTCAAGCAATGTCACTTGCAATTCCAAGCCTGAGAGTGCTTTCTGTAAAATAAAAGTGGGGTCGTCCAGAGATAAAGGTAGCACGCCCAGGATTCACCCTCGGCTCATAACGGAAAGATGGAAGTTTCTTGTTCCGTCGGCTGCTTCTTGCTGCTTTTTTGCACATGCCGTTTGTTGCATTTGCCAGTCGGCCATGGGCTTGTAAGCCGGGGCAAAGCATGGAAGGAAGAACGTACTTGCAGATTGTTTTCTGCCTCCTATCTCCCTGCTGTTTGGGAAAGGGAGAGACAAAGAAGGGAAAACTACGAGTTATTTTCGTTGTTGCCTAGCTTGTTTGTCTTGAAGCGGTCTGGACACCATAGAGTGATGTGGATATAATGATGACTCCAAAAAAGGAAGCCACATGAGTTGCGACGTATGCGCCTACCTACTCTGCAATCTGAAAGGTCAGGTGCCCGGGTCACGAGAACAGAAATGTGCCCTTTTTAGCCTAGGAGATGTTAGGGAAGGGGCATTAGCACGACGGGGATACGCTCTGTGAGCAATTGCTTCTTGTTTTTTATCTTTTCGCCTCGGTAAACAAATATTCAGGAATAAAGCAGATCCAAGCGAAATAGTATAGAAGCAAGGGAGTTTGAAACTGACAGCTACGACTAAGATAAAAGATAAAGAGACGGACTCACCGTGTCCTTGGAAAAAGGTCTCAGTAGTATCCAAAAGAAACCTCCCTTATTTATCACGCACCCGTGACATATCCAATAAAAGTCCTAATTGCTGTTCACACAAAAGGCTTGCCCTTGCTTGGTGGTGAGCTTGAATGAATGTCAACGTCCTGCCAACTTTTCACACTGTCTGGGAACGAATCAACCTAAAAAAAAAACTAAAAAAAAAGTCTGGGGTAAAAGTGAAGGGGAAGGCGCGAAAGCTATTAGCAGGAAGTTGCCAAGAAATTGTAGCCACAGGGAAGGAAGCACTGGGGGAGGGGGCGTGTAACCCAGCTTTCAGTAAAATGCGCACCGGCCAATCAGAGGCGTCGAGTTTATTGGCCCAGCCATAGACGGCAAGGTTAGCAGACTAGGCTCTGTCGAGCTGGGGCGGGAGGAAGTCACTTGACGATACTTAAAGTAATCCGTATACAAGGGCGGCCAGTTGAGATTTCCAGTAGCTAATATCAGCCCTGGCTTGAGTCTGAGCTACGTCTCGGAGCAAAGGACCGAAGGCTGCACGTAAGGGCCTCGGGAAGAGTCGGGGACGTGATTATAGAGAGACAGATGTAGCAAAAATGTGTACCGAAATATGATACACATTAGCACCTAGTGACAAGACTAGAAGGAGATCGCGTGAGGAGCCATAAAAAGGGCCACTGTCAACAACCCTATTGCCAACCCTCAAGTTCTACTGCCACTCTACCCAAGAAAGACAGGCCTAAGAGTGTCGTTGCGTGTGCTTTACACACTATTTCCGAGCCTTTTTATGCAACTGGCCAGGCTCTTTATTTGCTCTACACAAGAGATATAGATTTCAGAAGGGGTGTAGTTATCTCTTTGGTAAAACCTGCTCGAGATGGCATTCGCAGCATACGTAACACGTGTAGTACCACTGTGTCTATATTCCTGATATCGATGTCCGTGTAGGACTGCGTAATACCCCGGCGCACTCGTAAGTCTATTGTTTCTTTCTTGTCACATTGTGCTTCATTCCGGTTTCTTCCATATCATAGTTAAAGCGGCATTTACGTGACTACAAGTTGCGTATTCACAGCCTCCTAATGTGTATGTTTCTGTCATTTGCCAGGTGATGCTCTACAGCTAGAATCAGAGGCTATATTTCACAGCGGGCGCTTTTATTAGCAATAAAAGCCTATCACATGACGCATGCCCCGTTCCAGATTGCTTGAAGGACCTTTGGGGTTCATTTCACAGGAGGAAAGGCTAGACAGCCCCATGCTTTATCCATCTCGTATAGTAAGTACATGCACGAAAACTAAAGTCACAGCAGAGATATCCAGTGCTCGGCCCATCATATGACTTGACTCCTGTCCTTGGCTTGTCAAAAAAGAGTTGACCTGCTAATGGAAGGATCGTAACTGCATGGGTTGTTTCAGTTTGCTCTCGATGCTGTAAAGCAGCGGCCCAGCCCCAAGACAGGCATCGGCGGCTTGGTTGCTAAACAGACTAGCAAAAAGGAGATTCCGAAATAATATCGCGCTCAATTGAGAGTGAAGTTGATTCCGTGATCTCCCTTACCCTGTCCCCAGATGATGGGTGGCCCAGCGTTCAGCCCCGTTCCCTTTGTGGAGGGCGGGCTGTGCACCGCGGATAGGAGAAGGCGAGCGAGCTAAAGCCCAAGGATCATAGCATATAGCTTGTTAGCCAGACCAAGTATGCGTGTACATGTATACTTGTGTCCCCGTGAGACAAAACAGTAGAGGTGCTACAGGCAGCATTCAAAGTTCTGATAGTGGTAGACAGCAGCAGGAGGCAAACCAAGGGGCTTGCATGAACTGTGCGCTGGGAGCTGGCGTGGACTGGCCCAGGTAGCTGAGTGCTTTGAGCGCAATCGAATTACAAACCTTGTGTAAGAAAAGACGATGTCTAAGTGCAGACGGACGTAACGCCCGAAGCACGCAAGTACACAAATACACAGGTGCGCAAGTACGTGGGTGGTGGGTGGGTACATGGGTACAAGCGCGAAAGTACCTACGTGCTCTAGGCTTCTAACGAGGGAAGGAAGCTTTGCCGCGACTTCTTCCGTGCCTTCTCCAGACTGAAAGCCCCAAGCAGCAGGTCCAAAACGGCTTCCATTTGCCTTGCCGTTGATTCATTTACTGTCGGGCACAAGCGCGCCCAAAAGTATGTCTCCACCGAGGTTGGCATGGGCATGCTACAAATGTATGCTTACTTTTGGCCCCGACGGTCGACCGGGACTCAAACACAAGCAATTCAAGCCTATGAAGAACTTGTATGGCCATGGCTAGGGCCTGGACCCAAGCTTAATGCCATATATGGCCAACGATTAGGTGGCAGGCTTTCAAGACACCCCCCCCCTGGTTTCCGTTTCTCCTTAGTTTGCTGGTTCCGAGGCGGTTATGGTATATTCCAGTTCCCGATTCTCACCGGGGACTCCCACGATACTACTAATGGCACAACGCTGGGGCTGGCTGTGCAGATAGTGTAGGTTTCGATGTACATTTGTATAAAGATCAAGACATTCCCCCTTTGCCAAAGTGGAAAAAAAGAAGCTTGTTCATCGACATCATCCCCATCTTCATCTCCCCATCGTTATCCTGAGCTTTAGCTTTGCAATTATCTCTACCACTGCTGCTCTTCTTTAAATTTCTCGCCTTCTTGCCTTCTTCCATCTTCCTATCTCACTCTGGCCTTGGCCTCTTCTCCAACTTTGCTATTTCTTAGGCCGTCTTATTCGCCTACTTTTGAAAACGTCATACTAAGAACTGCCCATCTTGCCTCCCCTGCAAACTTATAAAATCTCTTACACGTTCACCAGTGAGTATTTCGACTCTCCCTCACACCCAAACACCCGCTATTGTTCACAATGTTTTATCGCAAATATCCCAATCCCAGATTTGCTAACCCACGGCTCCAAGTGATTGCCAGCAATGTCAACAAGACCGGCCTCCACCCTGCTGGTGTAGAACCTCACCCGGTACACACTGAGATTGGTAAGTCTCGAGTCGTTGTCTTTCTCTGCTTCCTGCTGCTGTCCCGTAGCACATGTCTAACACATAATAGAGGAGGAGCTGCACGAAAAGGCCCACATTGACTACGACCGTGTTGCTATTGTCGCCAATGCCTCTGTAGCCTCACTCTACGAGGACGCTCTGGTCTACGAGACCGGCACTGCCATCATTTCCAGCGGAGCTCTAACCGCCTACTCGGGCGCGAAGACCGGCCGCTCGCCCCTCGACAAAAGAATCGTCAAGGAGCCTTCGTCAGAGAATGACGTATGGTGGGGTCCCGTGAATAAGGCCATGTCTCCTGAGGTAAGCAAAAGAAAGCAAAACCTGCAGATACCCCTGCAGACTTCCGGCGTAGCCCCACATCGGCTTCCCCACATTTGACGTACTTGCCGCTTTTGAAGCCCAACACTAGAAGGCTCACGCGTCACGTTACCCTCTTGCTACTGTGAAAAGTTTTCGCTGCACTATGCTGACGTGTTTTCTTTTTTTTCTTTGCTATCTAGACTTGGAAAATCAACCGCGAGCGTGCCGTTGACTACCTCAACACACGCAACCGCATTTACGTCGTCGATGGCTATGCCGGCTGGGACGAAAAGTACCGTATCCGCGTCCGGGTTGTGTGTGCGCGTGCCTACCACGCCCTTTTCATGCGCAACATGCTGATCCGCCCTCCTCCTGAAGAACTTGAGCACTTCCACCCCGACTACACCATCTACAATGCCGGCTCGTTCCCCGCCAACCGCTACACCGAGGGCATGACGTCAGGCACGTCAGTAGCTATCAACTTTGCCGATAAGGAAATGGTCATTTTGGGCACCGAGTACGCCGGCGAGATGAAGAAGGGTGTATTCACTGTGCTATTCTACGAAATGCCCATCAAGCACAACGTCCTGACTCTCCATTCCTCGGCCAACGAGGGTAAGAAGGGTGACGTGACCCTTTTCTTCGGCCTGTCGGGCACTGGAAAGACGACCCTTTCCGCTGATCCCAACCGTGCCCTTATTGGAGACGACGAGCACTGCTGGAGTGACAATGGCGTGTTCAACATTGAGGGTGGCTGCTACGCCAAGTGCATTGGCCTCTCTGCGGAGAAAGAGCCTGATATCTACGGTGCTATTCGCTACGGCTCTGTTCTTGAAAACGTTGTCTTTGACCCGGTGACGCGTATTGTCGACTATGACGACTCTACGCTCACCGAAAACACCCGGTGTGCCTACCCCATCGAGTACATTAGCAATGCCAAGATCCCTTGCCTATCAGAAAGCCATCCTAGCAACATCATTCTCCTGACATGCGACGCACGCGGCGTCCTCCCGCCAGTTAGCAAGCTAGACCGCTCGCAGACCATGTTCCACTTCATCTCGGGCTACACCAGCAAAATGGCTGGCACCGAGGATGGCGTTACCGAGCCGCAGGCTACTTTCTCCAGCTGCTTCGCCCAGCCCTTCCTAGCACTGCACCCCATGCGCTACGCCTCAATGCTGGCTGACAAGATCGAAACCCACAAGGCCAACGCCTGGCTACTCAACACGGGCTGGTGCGGCGCCGGCTACACGCAGGGCGGCAAGCGTTGCCCGCTCAAGTACACGCGTGCCATCCTGGACGCAATCCACTCGGGCGAGTTGGCAAACGTTGAGTATGAGACGTATGAAATCTTCAACCTGAAGGTTCCCAAGTCGTGCCCCGGCGTGCCGGCAGAAATTCTGAACCCCAAAACTGCATGGACCGCGGGCGCTGCAAGCTTCGAAACCGAGGTGGTCAAGCTGGCCACTCTGTTCAATGAGAACTTTAAGAAGTACGCTAGTGAGGCGACAGAGGATGTAATCAAGGCTGGCCCTACTGTTTGAGCACAAAAGCAGAGAATGGATGCGAAAGGGCGACGTGGGAGGAGAGGATGGAGAGCAGGACAACAGACATGCTTTCCAGAAGTCGGTTGTTTCATGCCCTATTTGATCTCGGGGCCTTTGTTTTCTTGTTCTTGGTTTCTGATGCTAGTTCTATATATAGTAGGGCCTGTACATGCTTTGGGGCCTCATCATGGTTCATTTCGTTTCTATTTCCTGGCAGTTTCCCCCTCTCCGTGTCACGGAAGGGCAAGATAGTTGCAGTTCGCAGATTCGTATCACCTCTGGGTTAATTCAATACTTGGCATTTAATCTGTTCTGTACTGTGGGCGTGACACATTGTGTCTTTGCCTCACCAAGAGCCTTGCACTTGCTGCTGAGTCTGCCTGTCCTATCTGTTGCCGCCTATTTCTGCGGAGTGCACGTGATGTAATTCACGCTGGCAAAGGGCCATACGAATTGCTCTGTGCCATGCTCGATCACCCACTTGCCGTCCTCGGCATCCTTTGCGCCACATGTGCGCAGCAGCAGCTCAACTTCCTCTGTTGTGCGTGTCCGTATAACCGACATAAACCCGTCAAAGACAATCACAAAGGGCAAAACGGGGACGATGTATGTGAAAAAGAGAACGGCTGGCGAGCGCCACTTGATGGCATAAATAGGGGCCAGGAGCAGGGTGCCAAGACCGAGCATCAGGATAGTTGCAAAGCCTGAGATGGAGCGGCTCTGCAGCTCGAAAATACTGTACAAAAAGGGGTCAAAGTCAGCGTACAGTGCAGGTCTTGCGGGGTGGGAGGCGCCAAATAAGTAGAAAAGGCCGAATCAAGACTCACGCAAAGCCATCGCTTGTCTCGACGGTATTCTTCAGAATCCGCCGGGCCAGCGCATCGTCGAAATGATGGAAGGCAAGGTTAAACAAGCGGAACACCTTTCCGCCATCGGCAGTCCAACGCTGTAGCAGCTGCCTAGGCACATCTCCCGCGTCGACACTCTGCTTCTCAAAGCCTAGCATAGACTGGCCTGCAGCCCCATGAAGCTGACGCTCGCGCGCATTTGCCTCATCAACAGCACGTGTCCAGCCCCATACGTTTGGGTGCAGATCCGTCATGACAAAGGGCACACGTTCTTGGTTGCGTGCGGCCAGTGCAGCGTTGACATTGGCCTCGATCATGGGCGTCGGGCCGCCAGCACCGGCACAAAAGTCGATGAAGCGGTATTGGCTGATGGCCGGGCCCAGGTAGTTGAGCAGGATTTTGGCAGTTACCTGCGCCGGCGCCTGGGTATGGAGGAAAGGCACAGCAGTGTTCCAGCTGACGGTCAGTGCGCTCTGCACATACGTGCGTAGAAAGGGCGGGAACCTAAGGGCAGAACGTTAGCAAGGATGTGTACTAGCCCAGAAACAAGATAACAAGCTGGGTTATACCATTCCTGATCGTCAATCTCAAACACCTGTAGACGTGGGAATAGCGGCATTGTGGACAGCGACCGGTGGTTGCGATAGAGAAGGGTCTGTTCGAGAAAAAAGGTGATGGGAATTCGTAGATGGGCATGAAGCGGGGTTGCAGGTTTTTAAATACGCTGTAGAGACCCTATATCTTGCGAACACATAACGTCACAGTGTCACAATGTTACAATGAACGCAATGGTTTCGTACCGCCGCGTCACAAGCTGTCCCGATTGGCTACGTGTGACCCTGTTAACAGGCAAAAGCATGATAAACAAGACTGAGAGATTATCTCGTGGCAAGGGGATTAGGCAAAAAGCATAAAAATGGGGCTGGGCTAGGTTTAGCCATTGCATTGATAGAGCACCCAAATGGCAGGGCAGGAGAGAACTACGCAGTTGCCTTTAGAAGACTGCATGCAGCAAAAATGGACAAAACTAGGAACGGGCAACTACTAACTGGAGTGGGCAATGGCAGTTTGACGCGTCTTTAAAAGGGAGTTCCTTCCGAGACCAGCTACAGCGAGTCTATAAATAGAGCCTAGGAATCGGGCCACAAGAGAGTCGAGACGGGGTAGTAGACAGGGTATATAAATAATGGACAATGAGAAGAAGAAGAAGACGACGAAGAAGAAGACGACGAAAACGACGAAGAAGACAAGCAATAGAGCCTCGCAAAATCACATAGCCAGCAAACAAACAGACAGGCAGCCCTCGTGTAAGGAATACAAGATATGGTATGGTACATGGGAAAGCGTGCAAAGGGAGACAGAACTACAGTCAACAAATGGCAAAGGAAGAAAAGAAAAAAACAGAGCAGAAGAAAGCAAAGTACACCGTCTCGCCAGGTACTCCGCCGCTAGCCGGGGAAGACCAGAAAAAGAAGAAAAAAATACCCTGCGCAAATGAAAGAAGAGTCCCGCGACTTGCCTTGCCCTGGCTCCGGCTCCAAGCAACAACCCCCTCCTCTCACTTCAGCATCAACAAGTATTTCCACCACGGCCGTTTCTCATGCTCACCCGAGTTCTCTTCCTGCACATTGTGTTCACCTACAATCGCCAGGAACACCTGGTCCAGCGTCGTGGTGCTGACAGAGTAGTGCTGGATACCCAGCATGTCCTTGTTATCCTCGAGGAGAACAAGCAGCCGGCCAATAGCACTAGGCGCAGGACCAGCAGCACTGATGCCAGCTTGTGTGTTGACGGGCCCGCCAGTAGCAGCCAGAACAGACGCGGCGGGAACGGAAAAGCGAGTTTGGCCATGGTATGTTTTATCTGTAGCAGGGCTGGTTAGAAACTGATTATCAAGAGAAAAGACGGCCGGGGGAAACGAGAAACCCTTACCCTGCATCACAGCGTCTGGCAGGCTTGCCTGGATCCAGTGCCGGAGCTGTGCCATCTCCTCATCACTCGTACGTGGGGCCGTCTTGCTAACCAGGTGGATATGCAGTGCATCACCGAATCTGGCTCTCAGCTCCTCAATAGTGCCTGATGCCAGCATGCGCTTGGCCATAATACCAATACGCCCAGCCAGAGCATCGGCCTCTTCCATGCTGTGGGTGGTAAGCAGAATACTCCGGCCAGGAACCGTATTCTGCAGAGTCTTCCACATGATCCGCTTAGCCGCTGCATCCAGTCCTGACGAGGGCTCGTCGAGCACTACAACACCGGGGTTGCCCATAAGAGCGATACCAAGAGAAAGCTTGCGCTTGTTACCGCCAGACAGTGCATGTGCGGGGCGCGCAGCAAAGGCACCAAGACCTACCGCAGAAATAATGGCAGAGACACTATGCTCCATGTCAGTGACACCGCGCACACGGGCATAGAACTCAAGGTGCTCCTTGACGGTCATGCGATCAATAGCGTCAAACTGAGGACACACGCCAAGGTGGGAACGCGCAGAAACCAAGTCTCGAGTGACAGAAAAGCCCTCCACCAAAACATCCCCGCCGTACTTGCCCGATGGCCGCATATCACCGCGAATCATGGAGATGGTTGTCGATTTTCCAGCTCCGTTGGGACCAAGTAGGGCATATACCTCGCCTTTGCGAATGTCAAACGAAATGTTATCAACCGCCGTGTTTTGGCCAAATGCCTTGGTCAGGTTTTTCACCTGCAGGCCAACCGAGCTGCCGGGCTCTTTAAGCTCAAGATATGGTCCCTCCTCAGAGTCGGCACTTGGCTCGGGTGTCTTGCCGCGCGACAAGACCTTGCGGAACCACGAAGCAGTACCGCCGCCATCAACAGACAGCAGAATTATGGTGTACAAAATCGTTTGCAGAATTAGGTACAGAATAGGGCTGCCGTAGTACTTGATGGCGACGGGGTTGCTAGCAAGCTGCTGGTTATCGCAGGTAGTAGAAAAGACATTGAGGGCTACAAACAAGGCGTGGATAAGACTGCCAATAGGAGCAAATGCCGACGCAACGTAATGCACCAGCAAAAGCTGATCGTCAACCTTGGTTACCGAGGCGAAGGTGAGAGTCGACATATAGGCGATGAAATATACAGCAAACACTAGGAACTGGAAGCCGGCGACGTAAGCGTACGTACCCAGCTGTGTTTTGACGAAAAGCGAGGCTATATAGCCCAACAGTATTGAAGCCAGACCGTAGAGCACGAGAACCAGAAAGAGATATCCAACGTGGAACCACGCATCGGACATGGCAACCCAGACGACAATGACGACGACACTAGAAGCAGTGAATACCAAAAAGTCTGTAGCAGTGTAGGCAAGCCAAAGGGCACCCGAGCGGACACCGTTGGAGTACTCAAAGCTACGAATCAGAGAGCGTCTCTCGATATTAGGGTAAAGAGCAAAGAAAGCCGGCGAAACAACGAGCGCAATGCATGCATACAAGACAAGCTGCAAGCTATCGCCCATAGATGGGTTCCAAGGTGTAGCAAACGATTCAATCTGCGTATTTATAGAGAGTCCTGACAGCAATGAGTTGAACGTGTTCTGCGCTATCAACGCATTAGTCAAGTAGTCGTTGGCCTTGTAAGCGAGCATGACGGTATCAGATGATGATGAAGGGATGAATAAACCACCAGGGGCAATAGAACTGTAATTCTGTGTGATGCCAGACGTAAACTGGGACATAGTATCGACGAGAGTGTAGCGGGGCACAATTCCATAGCGTGAAAAGCTAGTATTGCCAGAGTCTAGATAGGTCCGCAGCACATTGTCGGTGATAGCTGAGGACGAGCCAATAAGGAGGAGCGAGCCGAGGTCGCTCGCCTTGAAGTCAGCCTCGTTACCCTCATCATCGGTTGAGTCGCTAGGCGCACAACCAACCGAGTTCTGGTCTTTGATCAGCAGAGACGTCAGCAGAGCACCAATAATTGGGATTGCAAAAGCAATAAAATGCGGGATCCAGCTGGTCTTGAGAACCGTCAGCCTCTTTCTAAACAACACGGCAACCTGGCGGAAGTAGCCTGTAGGCTGGCCCTGGGTCAGTCCCAGACGCGAGTCAGTGTTAGATTCGTCAGCGCCTTGGTTTCCGTGTGCCGGAATTTCCTCGTGGAAGCCCTTGACAGATTCCTGATGGATCTCCTCGGCCATGCGCAAAAACACGTCCTCGATGGTTGGACCAGAGAAGCGGTAGTCGTTCAGACCAATCTTCTCTAATTCCCGGATGACCTGTGCAGCAAGAGCAGATGACGGTGCTATATACGTCACTATATCAAAGGCCACAACTCTCTCGACACCCGCAATTTCGGGCGTCATGTTTACATGGCCGTGAGTCGTCACATGCACACGGTAGCCACCACCCAGCGTATCCTTGAGTTTGGCTGAGGCGCCCCTGGCTTTCAGCACGCCCTTGGACAGGACAGCGATTTGGTCGGCCAGAAGGTCGGCTTCGTCAAGAAAATGCGTAGTCAAGATGATTGTTCTCTTTCCGCGCTCAGCCAGCAGAATATCCCACACCTTGCGTCTACTCAGCGGATCAATGCCACTGCTAACTTCGTCTACACAGCAGACAGCGCTCCCGCCCGTCAACATCATGCCCAGCTGTAGTTTGCGCTTTTGGCCGCCAGAGAGAGTGCTAGACAGGGCCGTCCGCTTTTTCCCAAGGTCAACGGCTTCGATCAGAGCATGAATTTCTTCTTTAGTTGCCTGATTATTAGGAGACTTGAGACGGTTGAAAATGGAAATGTGCTCTTCGACAGTGAGATCATCCCAGAGAACATTTTTCTGCGGAGCAATTCCCAAGCCACCAGTACCGTCGATGGTGATGGAGCCAGACGTAGGCTGGTGCATGCCAGAAATAGCGTCCAATGTGGTACTTTTGCCGCTTCCGTTGGCGCCCAAGAGGACGATGATTTGGCCACGGCCAGCATTGAGGGACAGGTCATTGACAGCAGTCACAGCACCCTTAGGCTTCTGGAAGCACGAAAGCATAGTGTTAAAGCGAGAAGGCGTGTACACCTTGGACATTTTGTCAATAACCAGTGCCGTGTCCTTCATGTCTCGCTTCTCAATCTCGACAGGGTCGACAATGATCTGTCGTGCCTGACTGTTGGGGCCATATAGGCGGTTCTCGAGAAGTGCGCCCAGAATAGGATACACAATAGTATGGATGAGTAGAAAGGCCCAAAAGGCAATGCCCACAATCTCGAACTTTCCCCTGCTAGTCGGTGGCGTCTCAGTCAGGCTGGCCCCAATCCTTTCATATTCAAAGCGGGACATCAGCACAACAAAAAACATGTAGGCGCATGGCGGGAAAAACAGACTAAGAATCGCAACAGTGGCAGAGTTGGGATCACTCAGCATCTGAGCCATGATTGCAAGGCCGCCAGCCACGATGATGGTAGTGTTTCCACTGATCTGAGCACTCTTGAAAAAGGCCGAAGCAAATACAGAGAAGGAGGCCATAGATAGACCACCAAGGATCTGAAACAAGATTACTATCAACGGCGAGGTGTGTGTGAAGACACCCTGGCGCATGATGATGGCCCCAAGAATCCAGGCGGGAAGATTAATGATGGAGAACGACATGTGGGCCGCAAACATGCGCATGCAAATACTGTGCCAACGCTTCTTGACAGGCATCATAGAGTCAATCAGACGCGACATTCCGGTCTCCTTCTCCTGTGTCAGGAAGCCAGTCAAATGGTACGTAATGAGAATCACTCCGGAAGCAAGCACTACGCCCATATAATCGATGACAGCCTTCTGGTAGTTCTGCGTCACTTCGTCGTCGCGCTCCTTGCTTGTCATTTCGGTGTATGGCAGTGAGTCCATGGCCTGAGGCAGGGTTGTGGCATCGGAGTCGACAGAGGCAATGGCCGTATCAACAGCCTTTTTGAGGGGCAGCACGTAGGTCTCGGCGTCGTTGTCCGTCTTCTTGATATCAATTCGAGTGGCATCCAACGCACCGTCAAGGCGCAGCGTGTAGTTCCATGTTCCGCCAGAACCTTCTGATGGAGAAGAGTGGAACTCGACGGCACCGTAGCAGCGGCTTACACCACGTAGTGAAGAGCGGCACAGGACAGCCAGATCAGCAGCGTCGGTGAGATTAACAGTCCTGACATCTGGAGAGGCGACAGTGGCAGAGATCTGGCCAATGACACTGTCGATGTCGCCGCCTGTAAGGCCGCTGTTCACGAAAGCGATGGTCCTGCGATCGTCGTCGGCCGCCAGGACGAGCGCCTCAGGCAGAGATCTGATGGGTCGAACGGAGCCCTATTTCAAGGGTTAGGGTTAGTTGTTTTATGGCCATGGAAATTTGTGAAGAGGGGCAGGCAACCGAGAGAACCGTCGAGAAGAACCACCAGGAGCTGGGGCTGGGGCTGGGGCTGATGACGTCATCGCTCGCCAACTTACCACGCCATACTTTGCTGGAGACGAGAACAGATTTTTTGCAAAGCTAAAGACTGCTGTGATGATGATCGGTGACACGAACGCAATGACGATAGTACCCAACAAATGTCGAACTAGTAGAATGCGGAAGTTCTTGGACATCAGCGCCCATATCTGGCGTAGGGCTGTGGCCATGGCCATGCTTTGGTGCTGTAAAAGAGCCAGCGCTGGCTTTGCTCTTCTTAAGGTTTTATGCTTGTGGTGCTAAAAAGGACAGACGCGTTGTGCCAGCAATAGACGCAAGAAAAAGAAAGAGAAAACCTGGGTTAAGTATGAGAAATAGAGAAAAGAAATAAATAGCGGAAAAGACGAGCAAGTGAAACGGAGAAACAAAGAAACAGAGAAACAGAGAAACCGAAAAGTAGGAATAAAGACGACAATTAAATTGTCTGGTGGCTTATTTCTCAAGCCAAGAATCGTTCGACAGCGCAAGGCTTTCTTCCTGGCGATCTTTATCTATGCTGCCAGGGGGCCCGACTCTTTATATAAAGCTATCATTCCACGCCAATAATCCATGGGAAGGTACTGGAGACAGTATGCGAAGACGGGCGCTGTTGTTGCAACTTGCAGGTGCTGGAAGGGCAGAATGCCGACCTCCTCTTTCGTCTCGTCTCGTGTGTGCCCCGACGGCTCTGTCAATGATGTGTATGTCTTTCCTTGGGGCCTGTCTTTGTCTGGAAATGGAATAAGCCTTGGCATGGATCTAAAGTTGGTCTAGGCAGCAGTAAAACGACAAGAAGCAGGCCCGACCGGGCTTGTTATACAGAAATCCTTCTGTCCTTCTTGCTAGTTGGCGGGCCATCCCTATCTGCAGGCAGAGAAGCGGCAATGCAGTGCAGTATAGCCTAGTTGGCGATCAAATACGACCTCTTGTTGTTTTTGGCTAAGACCAAGGCAAACATGCGCATATGTAAGTAGTGCATTTCTTTTCCCTCGAAGTCTCTGCAGTTAAGCCTCCGAAAAAAAATACAACAGCCAGAAAGGATAAGACATGCAACTCACCAAAGCCTTCGTCCAACCCTTTGACGCACTCCAGGTGCTGCGCCAGGTCTACAGCGCCCCCATCACACATTGCTGTGTGGGATTATCCATTCGATAGTGTCTTTCTTGTGTCGTTGCAGCACGAAGCGTCCCGAAGGCAACTTAGAAAGCGGGAAAGAAGCGCCGCGTCAAGATTGAATTTCAGACACACGTACGGCTTTGCGTCTTAGCTTGGCGTCTTAGCTAGCTCCCATCTCGATGACCCATGATCTTGAAGCCCTAGTCATACAGACCAGTATAGCTCCGGGCTCAGTATCATGGGTTTTCGGAAAAGATAACTAGGCATGGTGTGTGTATTCATGCGTCGCTCTTGGAGCTGCAAGGATCAGACCAGCAGGGCAGCCGATAGAAAAACAACAAATATAGCAGCAATAAAGATGAGCACATTTGGTGGCTTTAGATGGGTGTTGTATTATGTAAGCAGCCCTAGTCACTTGATGTGGTCCTGATTTTGGTAGCGCTGCTTCGACTTAGTCAGCAATATCATCAAGCAGCACCGTTGGACTAAAGCCTCTGGAGGTGTTGTCAGCTTGTAGTTGGACTACACTGAATTCCCGTTGTCGCGACGGTCAGTTATGTTCACCTACCGCGCCTTATCAGGTCGGCTTATTTTATCCGTTTCTGACGACCTCCACCAGTATTTCTATTTCTCAAGAGCAATATCAATGCAGACGTTGTTCCTTGCGCTTGGGCTACCATGACTTGGAAAACGACACATCCCCCTTCAAACTATCCATGATAGCTGCCTAATTAAATAGAGAGACAACGCAACTTATCGGTGTGGCTTGTGGCCTTTTGCTAGTATCTAGACCGACAGCTAGCTCTATATGCCGCCACCAGGAATATTCTAGAGCCAGCAACGCTTAGACTCAAAAGCCAGACTCTCTCTCGCAAACCAAAGGGCTGTGAATACCAGAGCCCTTGGCGTCCGTATATATTTAGCCCCCTTTCCCTCTCGTGCCAGCACATCATTCGCAGCACAGCGACTTAGTAATCCGGGCAAAGCTACTTGAACCTGACAGTAAGAAAATCTCCGTCTGCGCTAATGGAACCAAATACGAGACTAGATTCTGCTAATAGTTGAAGATGACGTTAGGGCCAAGCCTACACATGTGCATCTGCGCAACTGCAAGGAACAAGCAGGCGAAGCGTCTAACTAGAGAGACAACTCTTTTCTGACCCCAAGGCACCTACCTATCTATATTAAACGAGCTCCCTCCCTTGGGTGATGTAATAGCCGTCCTGTGGCCAGGCATACAGATTCTTCTAGTATAGCAGGAACCCCTCCCATCCTGCTCCTTGTCCTGAGGCTCCCCGTCGTAGGCTTTTGTGGTTGGCTGTGTGGCGGATTGTGTCACTTCTCTGGAGTGTATACAGGAGAGTAAGTTGCAATCAGGTCACACTGCCTCTCTACAGTCTCGCCTCCCCCCTTTGAGCTTCGGTCCATCCCAGCTCATGTGTTTGCATACATAGGCTCTATCTACATGTAGACACAAGATAGACAAAGGCAAGGATGGAAGCAGACATGGACGCAGGCATGGAAAACGAACGCAGTAAGCTTCGCTTGCCCCCTCTCTTGGTTTCCCCCCGTTCGCTTATTCAACCAGCTAGGCCCAACTTATCTCTCCGTAGCGTCAATGGCAACTTGACAAAATCCGCGTGCCATGCCGTCACTGGGAGAAAGGCTGTTTGACCCTTTGTTCTGTCTTGTGAAACCACCGGCGCTTGTTATTGGCCGTCTGCCGTCATCTGGGTAAAATGCCCCTGTCCTTCACCATGCGCCTTGTACAAATACATATGTCCGCCGATTATTTTGTGAAGTAGGCGAGTGGCTGAGCAGGCAAGATAGGAGACATCCTTAAGCTTTCTGTCTCGCCTTCCCTCTCCCATCACCCACCCACCCACACAATTCAGTGAGGCGAGTGCTGTCAGTGATTTGATTTGATTTGAATATATTTATCGTCTACTGGAATCACTAGGATCAAACGATGCCGGATTGGTTGATTTGATTTGATTTGAATGTATTTTGCGTCTACTGGAATCACTAGGTTCAAAC
>NETT01000244.1:0-34629 GCA_003449175.1 Ceratocystis smalleyi
GGGAGAGAGAGGGAGAGAGAGGAGAGACAGAGGGAGGCTGGCAAAGAGAAACATGAGAGCTAAGAAAAAGAAGAGAAAAATTCCATCGCACTGGTTCTGCTTGGCCGATGTTTTTTGTGTTCTAGGTGATCGTGCTGGAATGGGGTGGGATGTCTCTGGCCACGGTTGTCCCATGGAAGTGGGAAACGGCGGACAGAGAGAGAGCGAGAGCGAGACAAGCCAGAAAGACAGGACGGGAAGAAAAAAAAGAGTCTTTCTCGAGCTTTGGGCCTGTATAGCTGCATAGCTGCATTGCATTGTGCAATAGTGTGGCCGCTCCTGTACGTATCCCTGTCGTGATGATAGCAAAACGCCGGCCTGCTTACCTAGAGCCTGAAGAAAGCTGCTTCAGGATCTGTTCTTCCGACCCTATCCTCTGGGTTACGGGCTGTAGCGCGGGGGCAAAGGAAGACGAAGAGAATGGTGATAGAAAGCAAAAGGAAAGTCAACCGGGCAGCTGCTGTGCGGCTGGCGTCCTGGGGTCCCAGTATATGGGCAGCATAAGCGGTACAGGACATATGCGGGCGTCGTTTGATCTTCGTGATTCCAGTAGACATTCAATATATTCAAATCAAGCCAAATCAAACAGTACATATGCTGCCTGCCGTGCTGTCTGCTGTGCTGTCTGCTGTGCTATCCCTGCTCTCACCTCATTAGCCCCCCATTGTCCGCTCTTTGTCCACTGTTTCTGATCTATATTCCACGGCGACCGGTGACTAAACAAGACGCTCCCGCCCATGTCGTCAACAGAAGATGCCCTCTGTGCATTGCTGTTTCAATCATGCCAAGGGTGAGGCCGAAAGAAAGGCCGGCTCAGGCACTAGGGTCCTTAACCCGACTAGCAGATAACAGCAAAGGCAAAGCTCGCCGGGATCTCGGCTTCGTAAGTCCGACCAGGCGGAGGGGCAAGTTGTTGAAAGTGCTTTTACACTGATAGTGGGTGACGATGGGTGACAGTGCTGTGTGGGCGGCGGCTAGTCCAGTCGGGCGTTCTCTGGGGCGAACTTCATACCTAGTGCTGCAGTGTTGGTGAGTGCCAACGGCATGCATGATACTACATCCTGGGCGTGGAAGCCGTGCCCAGGGGAGTAGATGTTAAATACATTCAAATCCAATTGAATGTACCCGGAGCAGAGGTTAAATACACTCAGGTCAAATAAAACGTACCCAGAGGAGCAGACGTTAAATACACTCAAATCAAATCAAATCTACCCAGAGGAAAGGAGAGCCCTATATTCGGTTTGGTAATAAGGGAGGGGGCAGAGGCCGAGAGACGCAGCAGGCAGGCGGAACAACATGCAAGCAGAAAGAGACCTAACGATACGAAGAAATAGACAGATGCCCCGTGTTTTTTGCGCTCTGTGGATGTACACACAGGTACACATGTGTACATGCTTACTTTACTTCTTGGCTTACCTGCACCCCCCCCCCTTTTGCCTGGAAACATGGGCCAGAAACAGACGAGAAGAGCTAGAACACACAAACACACACACCCACACACTCACACATGTAGACAGACATCTGCTGACATGCAGGTTAGCCGCTGCTATTATGACTGCCTGATTCCCAAGAACTTGGCCTCGGTCTTTGTGCATTTATGCATGTGTTTGACGCTGGGAAATAGCGCCCGAAACGAGCTGTGGATTGTGGACGGAGCAGAGCACAGCTGAAGTTGCAAGCAGCAGAGGACTGTGCTATTCCAAGTACGCTGTGCTTAGTGCAGCGGGCGTAATACAGGCTGTAGTGCAATGCGCACTAGTATGCATACATGTGGTGCACTGCAGCATAGCACATAGCTGCAGTTGCTAGTGCCCTAGTGCTGTCTTGGTCTTGGTCTTGCTCTTAGTGCTTAGTGCTTCCAGCCCTGAGCTTGGGTGTGTGGGTGCTGTAGTGCTGCGTGCTTGCAGAGAGCGGTAGCAGCGCCCTGTAGCTGCTGTTAAAACTGCCCGGCTTATATGACAAGACAGGCTAGTAAGGGCTGGTTGCATACACACACAGACCGCTGTCTCCTTTTCTTCTCTTCTCTCCTATCCCCCTCCTTGCTCTGCCTTTGCAAAGAAAAAGAAAAAGAAAGATAGAGAGACAGAAAGGACAAAGAAAAAAGAAAAAACGATAACAGCGCCCTGCCTGCCTCTATGGGCCCATTGTCAAGCGGGATGTGGTGCCGGCTTTCCGTGGGAACGCTTTACTCCCAACACAGACACAGACACAGACACAGTCACAGACACAGTCACAGTCACAGTCACAGTCACAGACAGACACAGACGTATATCCGCGGGCGATATTGCACACAGAGGCGTTCGACATGTGCTGTGTGTTCTGCCGCAGCCAGCAGCTCGGGGCATCGAGAGGTTTGAAGGGGAGATGGTGAGGCTATACCAAGACCAGACAAGACCCTAGCCAGAAGATGGATAGACAAGACAAGAGGGCGCACGTCCACTATGGCATGTTTGCTGTCCATTCATGTCCTTCTGTTCCAGTTCTGCCTCTTGGCTGGGTATCCTTGTCATTGTGCCCTGGCTTGTCTTGCATGTTCCTCTGTGCTCCTGTATTCCCTGGATGCAAGCTTGGTTCGTAGGGAGAGCAGCCACATCCCTCCCCTTCTCTTGGGCCCTCAGATATGGAGACATACATGTGTAGCTGCAGACATCCAGACGCAGACGCAGAACGAAAAGCGCTGAACGCAGAAAGCAGACGTGAGGGAGCACGCATGTACGAATAGACATTTAGGAGTCTACCCATATGTGCGCATACACATGTACACACACACATATCTATACATGTGTACATACACGCATGCACACACACACACGCACACACGCACACACACGCACACACGCACACACACACACACACACACATTCACACACGCAGTGCCGGCTTTTGTCTGCGATAAATCCCGTCTTTTATCGACCCATCCCCCAGACCACACCCTGTGCATCCCGGAGCCCAAGCCCCGGCCTTTGTTCTTCTTTGGGACTTGGCTCTGCTTTCTTTTCTCACTTCTGCTGTGTTTGGAGAAGACAAGCTCCAGGCCAAGGGCAGCTTTTGTTTTATAATAACCTTGCAGGCCATCTTTGGCTCTACTGCTTCTTGTCATGCCTTCTTCCTTTCCCCCCCTTCCTGCCTTCTATTATTTATTATAGTAATTATTATTGTTCTTCTTATTATTATTATCATTATCATTGTCGTTGTCATCGTTTTTCTTTCTTTCTTCTTCTTTCGGCTGGTATTTTCTTTTGCTTCTCTTGTTCGATACCTTCTTTCTTGCGTCTGCCATCGACTCGTATCTTGGGGCGTCGTCCAGCTTCACCTTCGTACGTCTATTGTCGTGAGACTTGCCGACGTGGGCAGCAAGCACTAGTCTATATCCTCCCTTTTTGTCGTACACACGGGCAACGAACCATCCGCAGCAGCAAAACCCAACCAGTGTCACATCTTCACTACCACGATAAAAAGACGCCGACCAACACCCAGCCCAGTCGTCTATCGCCATCTTTCCATTTCCCTCCTTTCCTCGCCAGCATGAACCCAGACGATGCCACCAAGCCCAAAAAGGGCCTGGGCAGGGCTCTCGCCCGCATCAAGACCGTCTTGAAGCGCGGCGCCGCTGATAAACGCCGATCCGTAGCCAACCAATCCGATGCCTCAATGTCTCCATCTCAGCCTCAGCCACAGCCGCAGACACTGTCTTCTCCGCAACCGCCATCTGAGCCCCAGCCTGAGAACGACCTGACCCAAGAACCGACTGCCGCCGCCGCTGCCGCCGCACCAGGAGACGACGACCTGCACGTTGTTTCTGGCGCTGCTACTCCGTATGCCATTCCCGGCCCTCTGTTTCTGTTTCATTCCTTTTTCTTGTCTCACCTTGTCTTACTAACCCTTCTTCTAGCAAACCTTCGTCTCCGCCTGCCCCCGCATTCGCCGCTCCCCCCGTCAGCCGCGTCGCCCGCAGCCAGATCTACGAGGAGCGCGTCAAGGGTATTGCCGACAAGTTCGGCCTGAACATCAAGTCCGTGGGCGATGGCTATGTGGCCAGCGGCGAGGCTCTGCGTGTCGAGAAGCCTATCCGCATGCGTGTGCACCGCACCTGCCACGTTTGCTCTGCTTCATTTGGGGCCACCAAGGAATGTCTGCAGTGCCACCACATCCGATGCCAAAACTGCATTCGCCACCCGCCTGAGCAGAGTGAGGCTGAGCGCCAGGCAAACCGCGAGCGGATCAAGGCTATTATTGCCGAGCGAGACAGCGGCGGCCGCAACGGCGGCGTGATTGCCGTAGACTGGAACGCCGCAGCCGAGAATGAGGCCGGGATCACCAGCTACAAGAACATGCTGCTCAACACCCCCAGCAAGGTTCCCGGCGCTCCTGATCTGGTGTACAAAAAGACACGCCAGCGCGTGCGCCGCACCTGCCACGAGTGCAAGACGCAGTTCCGTCCGGGCGTCAAGATTTGTGGAGGCTGCCAGCATGTGAGATGTACCGATTGCCCGCGTGACCCGTAAGTAACTGTTCTCCAACCTGCAGCCCCTTGTGCCCTTTGTCTATGATACGCTTCTGTGTGCATATGTTCGCATTGCTAACCTGCTATCTCACTTGCAGTGCTAAAAAAGACAAATACCCCTTTGGCTACCCCGGCGATGTCTTTGGCCCCTCGGCCATCCCCGTTCATGGCTGCCACATGTGCAAGGCCATGTTCCCAGCTGGCGCTGCTGACGGCGTTGAATGCGCCAGATGCCAGCACCAAAAATGCACCGACTGCCGTCGTTTGCGGCCTCGCAAGGTTGAGCCCGAGCTAGACCCGGCGCTGGTGCGCTCTGTCGAAGAGAAGCTCAAAGCGCTCAACGTTGGCGACAACAAGGATCGCAGTGCCGAGGACAGGTCTGCTGCTGCCGCCGCCGCCGCCGCCGCTCCTAGCATGTACGGCGCCAGCGGCAAACGACCTGTTAGTGCGAGCGGAAGCGAGCTCGAGCGCTACAAGTAGACACGAACAAGCGCTCAAGTACCTTGATTCCGTCTCTGGCCTCCTTTTCGCCGCCTCCCCCCTCCCTCCCCCACGGTCTTCGCTGTGCGCGGTGGTGCAGCAACTAAAAAGTCTGTCTTTTCCTGCGCTCATGTCTCTTGGCTCTTTCGTCGTTGTTTGTCTCCGCCTCGTAGTAGTCTGTCTTCTTGGTGTCCCTTCCACCTGTCTGGGCTTGGCTTTTGTGATTTCTCGTCTTTTCTTTCATGACCATCTGCTTTCTTCTGGCGGCTTCTACAAGCGTTTCTTTTTGTTTTTCATATTGTCTGGGCTGGCTTACTCTCGTTGTTCTGTTTCTCGTTCTTTTCTTTTTTCTTCCCTTGAGGTCTGGTTATATAAATATTCGTATATTACCGTCGTCTTGCCCGTCCGCGCTCCATCCTCACATACATATACATGGGGGGGAGGGGGGGAGGGGCCGTCCTATTACGTACGTACCAATAGTCTAGAAATCTAGCATTCGCAGTATACCCATATTGGACTGCTTTTGGCAGGGTATATATATACTATTCCTTGTAAATATAGTCTATTATTCTCCATGTCTCTTTCTTCTGTGCCTGCTCTCAGACATCGTTTTCAAACTGCACCTCCTGCTCATCAAACTTGAACACTGCATGCTCCGGTATGATATCGCGTACTGTTTCTGCCCGCGTCTTGGTCTCTCCTACATTCGGCCCGTAGAGCACGGCATCCAGCCGGCCATTCAACGCCGGAGCCACCTTGTCTCGTGGCCCGGCTTTCATCTGTGGCGCCAGCAGAATAGGACCCAGCCGGGGCATCGAGTAGAAGCGGCCCTTGATGTCCGGCTCCTTGCGCCATGTGTTTTTCTCCACCGCCACCCAGTGCCACTTCCATGCCGCTGCAGTGCTGCTGTTGTTGCGGTACGTCGCCTCTTCAAGCAGGACTGGCGGCAGTCCCTCCGGCGTCAGGATGCTGCTTCCCTCAGGAATTGGCGACTGCACGAGCCGCACCACATCGCCGTGGAAGAAAAGCGTGCCGGCAGACGCCTCCATAGTGTATATGCCTTTGAGTAAGAAATGCACCATGTCCATTGCCTCGGGCTGTTGCACGTTCTGGGGCGGCTGGCCTGGCGGTGTTTGCGAAATGCGCAGGACGTCATCAACATGGATGCGCTCGGCGCCGAGGAATATGCCCTTGTAGGAAGTCGTGCCGTTGTTGGCGCCGAAGCGATTGAAGAAGGAATAGCTCCTGTTGATTTTGAGCGCGCCAAGCTTTGAGGCATCCAACATCAGGCTCTCTACAGCGTTGTGGTTGCCGGCGGCCTGCAGCGGCCGCACACGGTCGCCCCACGGCACGTCATCAAAGGAAAGGCCCTTGAGGGCCTCTTGCGATACTTGGGGCACGGAAAAGGCGAGGAAGGGGCGAATGTCGGCTGGCGCCTTGTTGATCTTGGGCATGGGCACGCTGGCGTGGCCGATGGGGGTGATTTGGTGCCATGTGGATTCGGATATGGTGATGAGGCCGATGCGCCAGGATTGCTCGTGGCTGTACCAGACGAGCTCGCCGGTGCGGAAGAGCGCCGACACAATGGGCATCCGTGTTGGCGGCTGGTAGACAGCGGGCGAGACGGCCCCGGTGGCTGACGGCCGGGCTGGCTTGCGGTTCTTGAGCGTGGAAATTTTGGTTGAGGCTTCTTGGCCACCCGCTGCTGCTATGTTTTGGCCCTGTGATGCGCCCGTGGTTGTCGCTGCTGATAGTGGGCCTGTCTTGGAAGCATCTACCGCTTTTGCAGCCGCATTGTTGGTGTTGGTGTTGGTGTTGGTGTTGTTGGCGTTGCTAGCGTTGCTGCTGCTGCTGCTGCTGCTGCTGTGGGCCTCGGTGTCTGGTACATTGCAAAAAACACAGCAGCAGTCTCTGCGGTCTTCTGAGCTTGAGAGAAGCCACAGCAGGTGCACGCCGAATTCCTGTGGTGTCTTGTACAGCTTGCCCTTAATCGGGTACCCCGAGACTAAGAAGTGCTTCGACTTTTCGTAGAGCCAGTAGCCTTTAGGGAACGGCACAAACCACGGCAATCCTGGGAGGCTGAGTCAGTGGGCCGCCTTACGTAGTCAGGACCTGTTTATACGCAAACTCACCTTCTTGTGGCGCGGGCGACAGCTCCTGCTTGAGTAAAAGCCCCAGCTTCAGCCTCCACTCGTTGAACCGTGGATCTGAGTCGTCTAGTCTTGTCAAGCCGACCTTCCTTGTTGTGACCACGTCCTTGCCACCGCTGGCCTTGGTTGTTTTTTTCAGCGGCTCAGCCCAATAGCCCGGGCCTGAGTCGACACCGTCGCTGCGGAATATCTGCATGACCTCGAACTCTTTGAGTTCAGAGGCGTTTTGGGAGTATGCCATGGCCGGCGAGGCGGAGACGATGTCAAGGGCGAAGAAGACGGCGGGCAGTAGTCCGAAATTCGCGATAGATCGTGGGGAGACTGGCGGAATAGGCGCACTGGTTCAGGCTTTGTTCGGGCTTTGCATGAATGCCCCAGGGCAATAACGCGATAGAAGGAAAAGTTAGCTGGCCGCAAACCAACAAGTGAAGCTAGAAATTTGGCGTTGTCGTGATGTAATCCAAGCCAAGGAACAAGGCCGCCAATCAGCGCGCCAAAACGCGTTGACCCAGGGTTTTGATTTCACGGGTTAAACCCTAGTGACAGACAAGAGCCGATAACCCTTGAAATGTTGCTTGGATTACTTCGTGTCTTGCTCAGGACCAGCCTCTGTTGGTGGCTAACCTCGGCTCACGATAGTGGCGTCGCTTGATCTTAGTGATTCCGGTAGACGTTAAATATATTCAAATCAAAATCAAATCGACAAGCCCCCGCGCCAAGGGCTCTACACATACGCGAGGGCACTGGTGATGACGGCACATAAGACTTATCAAAGTAGAGCGGCTCATGGGCCCATGTATATTAGCCTGTTTACACCTAGTGTACAGTCTTTCTAGATCACGACTACCCGCCTCGTCGGCAGCCCTTCCATCTCAGCCCCATGTCGTTTCGTAGCGCCTGAAAGTGTACCCGATAAACGGGAGACTTAGATCCGGCATGTCCTCACCGACCTCGGCGCCTGGCACCATCCGCTGCGTCTGGTCAATGTCATCGGGGAAATAACTAGTATCCAATGCTGACTTGAGCGTGGGGATCATCGGCGCCCGGTACTGGCGCAGTTGTGAGAACGCCACGCCGGCGAAGAACGGGTGGCTCTGAACTTCAGCTGAGCCGCCGTGGCCCAAACGGTCTTCAGCACGGCACATCAGCCTGCACAGGGACCGGAAAAAGGCGGAAAGAGGGCGTCAGCATTGGGCTGCATGTAGCGTGACAGGGTGGGGGGGGGGCTTTACTTACCGTAGTATTAAGTCTTCGGCTGCCCGGCTGAGCTCGAGGTCCCGCGGAAACGACAAGTACTTCTCCCAGTTCACCACCTTGCGGTATGTGTCCATCTGGCTCTCAGAGCAAAACGGCGCCCAGCCAATCAGACACTCGTACAGAATAGCCCCCATTGACCACCAATCGCACTCAAAGCTGTAGCCACGGCCCTCAAGCAGCTCAGGAGCCACGTAGTCCGGTGTCCCGACAGCCGAGTAGGCTAGGGCGCGGCGAGAGCGGCGCCAGCCGTTGATCTGGGCACGATTGGAGGTGGTGAGACTGATGGTGTCAAGGTTGACGGAGTCGCGGTCCCGCTTTTTGAGCAGGTGTTGATCTTGGGCCATCAGGTGGGCGTAGTAGGACTTGTCATGGGTGGTGTGGAAGCCGGTGGAGAGACCAAAGTCCGTCAGCTTGATGTGGCCCTCGGCATCGATGAGGACGTTATCGGGTTTGATATCTCTGGGAGTGGGGGATTAGCAATAGGCCGACGCATAATACCTCGCGGGCAAGGGAAGGTTTGCATGCATGCGTGTACACACGATGTATGCGGCGCACATGAGCCTCAAGATCGCCTGGCCTCCAGCTTGGCTCACCTATGAATAAAGCCTAGTTTGTGCACGGCATCAATGGCCAGCACCATTTCAGCAATGTAGAAGCGCGTGACGTCCTCTGTGAAGAACTCGTACTGAATCAACAGGCCCATAAGATCGCCGCCGGGCACATACTCAAGTAGCAGATACAGCAGTCTGGAGTCCTGGAAGGTCGTGTATAGCTTGACCAGCCATGGGCTATCGGCTTCGGCCAGGATGTCACGCTCGGCGCGAACATAAGCTAGCTGGTTTTTGTTGACCATCTCGCGCTTCAGCAGAGTCTTGAGCGCAAAGATTTGCGGCTGGGCGCCGGGTGGCGGCGGCGGATACTGGCGCTGCACGAGACGCACCTCGCCATAGCCGCCGCGGCCGATGATGCGCAGGGTCTGGTAGTTGTTGGGGCCGTCCCGCGTGCGCAGGAAGCGCAGGTAGCGCCCTTCTTGAGTGCCGCTCCGGACCCATAGGCGGTCAGCGTGCGGGTCGGACGCGGGAATCTGGATGAGAGACTCATCCAGCGTAGTGTAGCTAGGGGAGGAGGTTAGAAAAGGGTTGGGTGTTTGGGGGGGGCGAGCGGGAGAGGGCGAGCGCAAGTGGCAAGTGGCTGAAGCTATACACCTACCGCTGATTTCGTTGGCGGACTCGCTTGACGTTCTCCCGGAAATAGTCTGATGCCAAGTGCGAGCACCGCTCCCGATTGCGCGATGCCTTGCGCCCGTAGCGCTCTGGACAGCGCTCCATTTTACGGAAGGCTGGTGCGGCGACGGGAACTTGATGTGAAAGCGAGAAGGAAGACTCGGCAGTGGCAGTGTATCCTGCTGAAGCAGCTGCAGCACCAGCGCCGGAGGGCCCTGAGGAGTACTCGACGCCGTCCATAAGATCGGCAATATCCATGCTGGGATGTCGTTATATGCTTGGCGGACTGTGGCGTGTGGCGGAGCTGGTGATTGAAGGTGAGAGGGAGGTGGTTAGAGCTTGGTAGGGGAAGTGGCGGAGGAGGTACTCTGACGGAGGCGGATTTGTGGTGATGCTGAAGGGAGGTGGAGATGAACGGCACGAAGGGAGACGAGGGGAAGAGAAGAGCAGCTTGTAGACAGGACAGGGCGGTATAGCGGGCAGAAATTAGAGAAAAAAGTTAAACAATTAATTAAATGCAAAAATACAAGCTTCGCGATGGAGGGAAACAAATAAACTTGTTCGTCGTTCGTCTCAACTTTGAAGCCCATCCTTTTTTTTTTCTTCCTTTTTTCTATCCTTTTTTATTATTTTTACTTTTTTTATACCATTTTTTTGTCATTTTTCGTTCAGCCCTGCTCTTCCGTCTTGTTTCAGGGCCTAGAGACACACTTGTGATTATGGGGGAGAGGAGGAAGCACCTAAAACCAAAGCCAAGCGAAGGGTAAGAAAAAGATCAAAGCTGAGAAAAAGAACAAAAAAGGCGATAAAAGTATCTCTGCGGTTCTGAAATCCGACACTCAACACTTCTCGTTTCATTGTTGTCTGTTCTTGAAACCCGAGACCTGGCGGTTGGTTGAATTGACTTGTCTGACTACAAGGGCATCCTTTCTTTCTCTCCTTCTATTCTTCGCCCTTCTATCAATTCCATCGTCAATTTGGCCTGTGCGTGCTTCGTCATATCCATATGTCCATATCCTTCCTCTACCTCTCCCGTTGTTGTGCGTAATGTGTATAAGAAAGAAAAAAAAAAAAAGAAAAAGGAAAAAAAAAAAAGACTGCTTGGCGGTTTACAAAACATGGCAACCGATAATATATGCGTGGTAAAAAGCAGGAAACAAGTCGGCCAAACACTCTCCAAAAAATAGCATCATCGCCCCTTGGCTCGTTCATTCATCATCTTCATCCTCCCATGTGCCCTCCCCGTCTCCAAAATCGGTCTCATCCACCTCGATCGTCGTGCCGAGAGCCTCCTTGCCCTGGCGAATCATCTCCTTGAGCCGGGCATTAAAGTTATTAATTCGCACGTCCGTGTCCCGCGCCTCCATCATCTTCTTCGTGGCCAGCTGCTTGGCCTCTGCATTGAGGTGCGGGCTTGCGTGGATATCTGTGACATCGAACTTGGCCTTGCTCCGGCCTTGGCTAGCAGACGCCGAGCTGTGCGTCCGTCGGTGGCTTCCTGGAGATATTGCCAGACTTTGTGACAAGGAAAAGGCGCCCAGCGATGAAGCCGACTTGCGCCGGGGATGTGACCGTCGGGGAGGAGACAAACAGCCCAAATTCGCCGACACGTGGGGTGATGACGGTGCTGCAAATGGGTTTATTGGCCCCGTCAACGCCCGAGACCGCCTTGGCGACAGCCCCGGAGGGCAAACTGTATTGGCAGGTACCGCGGCTCCAAGAGAGGCGCGTTGACGCTTTGGAGACGTAGACGCGTGGATGGAAGCGGCAGGGCCAAGTCTGCGGCCACCAGACAATCCGCCCAGAGAAGCCCGTCCGCCCCCAGTGGGACGACTAGCCGGCCGCCTTACGGGGCTGGATTTCTTCGGCACCTTTTCGTCCACAATGATCCAGTTTCTCTTGATTTCATCAAAGTGTTCGCTAATCTGCCGACGCTTGACTGCTGGCTGCGATGGCATGTTGTCAAAATCCTCCCCTCCACACTCGCTTTCGGAGCCATAGTCGGCTTCCATTCCAGGGAACTGGCCGGGAATGCGGGAGCTACTTCCCAGATGAGCGTCATCGCAGGGATTGCTGTCTTTAAACGAGTATCCCTTCCCTCCACCAGCCGAGAATCCTTCAAAGCGCGTGCCGGATGCAGTGCAAAACTGCCACATTTTGCCCACAACGCCGCCGATAGCTCCGATCAGGGGTATGCGGCTCCAGGGCGAAGACGTGAATGGTTCGAATTCTGTGCTTGAGACTAAAACGGGCGACGGGGTCAAAGGGAATGTAGGCATCGCCATCTGCGCCGCAATTACGGAATCAGTGCGAAAAGAAAAGTCTCTGGTTTCTCCAAGTGCGCGGCGATAGTCGAACTCGGCATGCGGAGTAGCAGGGTCGTCTAGAATAGTGCTTTGTGAGGGGGAGCCTCCGGGAGACTCAATTTGGCCGGCGAGAGTGTAGCGTAATTCCGAGGGGTCGTCATAATTGGAGGGGGGGGCAGGGCCCCAGTGTGCCAGCAGCGAGTCAGAATAGCGCGCATCTTGCGCATGGGCACGCTTGCGCTTGACAGACAAGCTGCTGTATGAGCCTCCGCAAGATTTGGGGATTGTAAGCGGCTGGCCGTGTGGTGTAATGGTGGATGTTGTCTCGGGCACCGGTGCGATGCTGGGCGTTATGAAAAGACCAGAGCTCAAGCTGGGAATGGCATCATCAAGAGAAAACCCGCTTGAGAAATGCCGCCGCGCCATGGGCATCATGGTTTCTGAACAAGGAAAAACGAGAGAAAACGATGGCAATAGAAGGGGACGAGGTAGTTGAGGCGCAGACTGTCGATGTGGGTAAAGACGAGCAGACTGACCGCTTGGTATGTCTGGTTTAGTATTTGACGAAGGCCGATTTTGGTGGCTGCATCTATTGCAGGTGAAGTCTGATGGCAATGAGGGAGAGCTTCGGCGAGGCCTGAGCTGGATAGTCGTCACCTGGCGAACGATGTAAGGAGGGATTGTGGTCTTGTAGTTGACGACGAACTCTATTTCAGGAGGAAAAAGGGAAGCAGCAATAGACCCAAAAGAAAGGACAAGCAGTGGTGTACTGGTCGTAAGGCGAGACCCAGCCTGGCGATTAACGGAAAAGGTTTGGGAGAGGGGGTGGTGAAGAAAAGTCACGAGCCCTATGTCGCTATGTTATAGTGGCTGGGAAATGATGGGCGAGAGGAGCTCGGTACACGGCGAGGAAGAGAGAGCAGTACTAGAAGGAAAGAGAAGAGCGGGAATCAGTGCACCACGGCGAGGCAGAACAAGCACAAGACAGGGCTTGGGCTTGTTTTTTTCTCTTGTTGCTAAGCTGACAGCAGTAAGGGGCGGCGGGAGAGAGGGATAGCTTCGCTTCCTTGTCGTGATCTTTGTTTTTGCCTGAACGGGGTGTAGCAAGCTCCCAACAAACAGATGGGATTTAGGTTGTTGAAAATATTAATGTAGACAAAGAGGGGAAGGGAAGTATGACGGTGACGACGGTGATGGCAATGATGACACCGACCATAGTGTCGATAGCAGGGAAAAAAGAAAAAGAAAAGCAAAAAAAAAAAGCTGAACACGCAAGACCCAAAGAGGCAGCCGCGAACGTTTGCGGGCTGTTTCGTCACCTCTAGAGCTGGAAGGAAGGAGCAACGAGGCTTCCTTCCCGCTGTGATATTACCAGAGACAAAAGCTTGGGAAGCAAGCCCACGATGGCCCAATGGCCCAAGGACCCAATAACCTAATGTCCTAATACCCTATCCTATGCAAGTACCTATGTACCAATGCGCCAGTACGAGCTACTTATCTTCCACTTATATCATGCACCACGTCCCAGCTTACCTCTCTATAGCATGATGCAGGCAGCAAGCAGTGGTCTGCATAAGCCCAACTACACGCACTGTCTTGGAAACATTCCTGCATAGAGCTATTCAGAAGCTTCGCTAGGTAAGCAAAGCAAGCTCGCTGTGTTGCTCTTATATAAGCATCCAGAGACCGGGACTGAAGCTGTGTGGTACTAACTAATGCAGTGAGTGCGATTGGAGCTTAGGCTTGTCCTGCCCACTAGCCTCTTCCCTTCGTTCTGTCTGGAGCTGATGAAGAAGCTCAAGTAAGTGGGCGTTCCTTGTTGCTGCTGTCATTGTTTTAGCTACTAAAATATCTCTCCCCCCTTTCAATGTCCGCATTGCCCCTAGTCTGTTGCTGATTAGCTCTTGGTGATAAGGGATAAGGCTTAGGCCCTGCGCCGTTGCCCTGGCCACTGAGGCCGGTCCATATCAAAACAAAGGGGAGGACGCTTCACAGTCTATGGCCCATGGCCGTGGCTATTTTGTAACTGACACGCACTAAAGGGCACACAGCACGACAGGGAACGGAGCAACAAGTTGCGAGCACCCACCCATCCATTCTATTGTGTTGTTTTTACTAGACGCAATTTAACAGACGTCCGGTAAACTAATGCAAAAAGACACTGAGCCCGATCCCTGAGTATAAATCAAAAGCAGCTAACTTGACACCCGACGCCTGGGCCATCCATCACCCTCGCCCTCGCCCTCGCCCTCGCCCTCGCCCTCGCCCTCGCCCTCGCTGCCTTCTGTTCTTCAGTGGCTGGGCTGGCCCTTGCTTTCCCAAAAGGCCTTCCTCTCTGCTAAAACCTGTGTAGCCATGTCGGCGATTTCTGGCGTTACAATTTTAGTAGCGACATACGTAAATTCGCCCAGGTCAAGTTCTCCATTAGCCCTCTTTTCGTACTCAACCATCTGGTGCAGAAGCTCCAGCTTATCGAGGTCGTGGACAACTATGCTTTCAAATGTCCGAGAGTCCTCGTACTCCTGCCAGATTTCGCGGATCTGCTTGCCCGCCAGGCCGCCGTCAAAACGGCCTAGCAGCGTCTTGGCGAGGTAGTCCATAGTTTGGCTTTCGCGGCGAGACTTTTCCGGCTTGGGCACGCCATCAACAGGTGTGATGTCGCCTACGAGAAGCTCTGCCATATCGTGGATTAGCGCCATTTTGATGCACTTGTCTTGGTCTACACGGGCAGCGAGGCTGGCTGGAAGAATCATTGCCATGATGGCCATGCGATACATGTGGTCGCTGATAGACTCGCAGCTGAATTGGAGAACAAAAAGGGGAGGTGGGTGGCGGTTAGTAACATGGGGCTCCTAAATCGTAGGGGTTGTTGCGGACATGTAATGGCGGTGCCCTAATAGGCCATGGATGGCTTGTAGCGGGTAGTAGGTGGGTGCATGAATTTCCAAAGCCCCGAGGGCACTTACTATGTGATACCAAAGCGACGCCAGCCCTCACGCTTGGTCGTCTTAAGTCTCTCTAGGATGTGAATGAAGGGGACGGGAGACTCCGAGTCCTCGACAGGCTTGTTGTTGGTGCTGGACATTGCCAGGGCAGCCTGCACGGTCCATTCTCCCTGGACAGCCGCGGTAGACACGACACCGAGCTCTATAGAAATGTCAATTCTACGGGCCGTGCAGTGCAGTGCAGTGCAGCGCAACTCTGGGGCCTGGGTGTCTGATAAGGGCCAGGCTAGGGCAAGGTGGGAGAGAAAGCGATAGAAAGTAACTCACCGGCAAAAGAGCGTGAATGAACGGTCATGGTGAGATGATAAGGGTAGTTGTCGAGGCAAAAGTTGCTGGTGGTGTGGAACAAGGCAATGCGGCCGATGCCCTGGGTGAATTGGTAATGGGAGGACGAGAAGGCAGATGTAAGTGAGCGTGAGTTGGAATACGATGGTGAGTGTGAGTATGGGTGTGAAGTGGTGTGGGTGTGGGGATGAATATGAATATGGGTGTGAGCGGATGCGAGTGTGAGGGCGGACAAGGTGCGGCGCCGCATAGAGATGCAGTGTAGAATATAGCGAATATCGCAGCAACGATACGCTAATGCCCGAGAGAAACAAGAATCTTCTGTCTTATACTTGCAATGACGGGGACAGTACAGACATAAAGGAGGGTAGGATCTAGGAAGGTGGAAGAAATGTAGAAGCGAAGAGAAAAAGAGAAGAGGAGGATCCTTTTTTGGTGGAGTTCGGAGTCACAAGCAAGAGCTAGAAGGAGAAAAATAAGAACCAATAATCTCCTGCGTAATGGAGCGATAAATGACTGTAAGACAATATGTAGGATTCTGAGAGAGTAGGAAGGCGGCTCAAAGTAGAGATGAGCGATAAGAGAGGCGGTAGATGGCAGGGGAGACAGAGCTAGCGAAGGGTTGCGATGGTACGTACATAAGATACCATATGGGGGGGGGGGGGGGAGCTGGAAACAAATGGAAATGGGGAGAGCGAGAATTGCAAAGGGCAAGCTGGAGGCGGCAACGACCCGATACGGGAGACACTTGGCTGGCAGGGAGAGAAGCTGCTTAGCATGGAACGAGCGGAAAATCGGACAAGAGAGACATGGAAATAGAAGCGAGAGGGGGCGGAGAAGGGACGGACAGCACAGAAACAGCACTGGGTGAGCCAGAACAGAGACAGAGACACTGTCCAAGACACTTAGGCTGAGCCGGGCTATACATGGTCACACGTGGGACTAGACTGACTTGCACAGCTAGACATCTCGGCCGGCCCATCGCCGAATACTAGCTGGCCGCCGCGACAAGCGCAAAACAAGTGCGCATCCTCCCTCCTTTGCATTACGGCTCACGTGGGCTCGCTCCCTACTTGGCTTGCCGCCTGCTTTCGTCCACGGACGCCGCCCTGTCGCTGTCGCATTTTCTTTTTCCTTTCTAAATCCTTGACGCAGATTCTACAATAAACTACGGAAGCACAGAGCTTGAAAGTCGCCGAGTCGTCAGAAGCTGGGCTCGAAACAGGCTACCGGAAGAAGACTAGGGCAAAGAAAAGGAATAGTGAACCTGGTTCGTGGTATTCTAACCCTAGGATATGTACTATGTATTTCGTCGCCACCCCGGTTCCTGCCCAGGCCCGCCTGGCCTGTTCCGTATGCAGCGGAGCCCATCCCATCCCGTGCCCGCGTGCAGCGACAGAGCTCGCAGCGCACAAAGCAGAGTGCCGGGCAAGCTACACGAATGTCACCGGCCATTCCGCCAGAGATCAGAGTCGTAGTCTTCGGTTAGGGCATCGTCAGCGCCGTAAAGCTCCTGCCAGCTGGTAAAGCCGCCTTCCAGCACCATGACGTGGTGGTTGTCAGCCTTGCCCAGGCGCTGTAGCTCGCGGAGAAAGCTGAGAGCGGCGGCGGGGCCGCGCTGTTGCGAAAGGGCGCAGTGGAAAACGATGGTTGGCTTATTGGCAAGTGTCTGGATGAGGCCGGGAAGCATGAGATCGAACGAGTGCGAGGGGATGTTGGTGCACCCTTTGATATGACCGCCGACATAGTCTGAGGTGGGGAGGGGGGGGGAGCGAAGGAAAGGGTTAGAGGGCTTGGCTTTGGCTTGAGGGTCATTGACATTGGGGTTGTTGGCAGCTACACTAAGCATTTTCCTTTTTCCGCGACCAACGAGGATTTGCCTGCTGTGGTAATCGCAGCAGCAGTAGAGGCTGCCATTGTTGTACGTACCTGTGTCTCGAACATCAATAATGGCAAAGGGTGCGTCTCCCAGCTGGCCCTCATAGGCTCGGATCATGTCTGCCAGCTGCGAGGCCGAGATTCTACTGATTGAAGCGATGGTTGCCATCTTGAGGCGGGAGCATAAGGGGGGGGGGGGAGGCCAAAAAAAGCTAGCGACGAAAAAGAGAGAGATGAAGAGTCGGGTATTGTCAAGCTTAATGGACTAAAAAAAGATAAGCTTGGCTTGAACTTGATTTCTGTGGGACTAAAACCGGTGCAGAGCAAAGGCCCGAGCGAGAATGCTAACAATGCTAACAGCGTGTTTTGAAGAGGCTCACTTTGTTGGTGTTGTTGATGAAAGGACAGAGGGAAGGATGAGGAGGACAGTGGGATGTCCTAATAAATATATGCGTGATGGCTGGGCTGGGGAAACAGAAGCTACAGTTTTAGGTAGCGTAGAGGGGGATTTCTGCTTGATCTTATAAGGCAAAGAAAGCCAGCCATTTCTCTAGAGCCCACGAGATGAACATTCAGCCCAAGCATGCTAGGACGGGCTTAACCCAGACGCTGGCTGACTCAAGCAGAGGCAGCGCGGTAGCAAAGCAAAACAAAACACAAAGAAAAGATAAACCTGGACAAAGAGTGCCTGAATGGCTGCGGAGGAGGGGCATCCCAAGAAGCCCCCTCCCTTGCCCCTCCCTTGCCCCTCCCGGCTGCCATTGTGCTCGATTACTCAATATACTAATTAATTGCCAGCCAAGTCTCCGCGGTACACGTGCTTGTAGGAGCGCACTTGGCTTGACAGTAGACGGAAGCCTCCCATCTCCCATAGATTCCGACAAGTAGGCAGAAAGACAGTAGCAGAGCAACATGCAGCATGCACGCATTGCAACAACAAAGCCCGGGGACATGGACATTGAAACCCGATGAAATAAAATAGACGAAATAGCCAGATACTCAAATACCCCAAGTACCCAAAGATAGATAGATAAAGAGGGCTAAAATAGCCGGCTACCCAGCAAACTAGCCGCCGGCCGACTGACTGGCCTGGTGCTGGCTAGGAAGTTGTGTAACAAAACGTCGACAGTGCAGTGCAATGAAGGCGGACTAGCAGCCGCATTGCTGCGAGTGCTGACCTTGCGACCTTGTTGCTTTGAGCCCGCTCAGGCATTCTCTTGCTGATCGTCGTACAGGCACAAATAGGAGATAGGCACTGCCCGGCTGTCAACAATGTGGCCGCACTTGGCTCGGCTCGGCTTGGGTTGCGCTGGAGCTTGACAGCCAGCGTAGGGCGATGTCCTATATGGCTTCGCAGCAAGGGCCATGCTTGCAAAAATATCTTCGTAGAACCTCCTGGCAAGAGATATAGCCCTGTATTGAGCTGCTTGGCTGACTGACACCTACACGTCTGACAAAAAGCCTGCCCTGGGCCAGGGGCTCTATTGCAAGCCAAAGTTTCAACCTAGAGTCAAGTCTCACCGCTTTATACGCACTCTTCTCCTCCTCTGACGTTCTCCGCTCTCCCAATAGTCTTCCGCCTTATCTACTCGTGCCGTCTCCCACGCATTCCACGCGCGACATCATGACAGCACCTCCCCTCCCCCCACCTTCTTCACCATGAAACCCATCGGGTTGGCCTCATATTTGCAGACGTCATGCTGGGTTCGTGATGTCGATAGCAAGAGCCTAGGAGCTAGTAGTACCTAAAAGAACTGTCAGTCTACACCATTCCCATGCAAAGTTACCAATCGCGACTATATTCCACTAGATTATGCCAGAGTCATACCAGAAAAACCCTATGGCTTCTTGAAACAAGCCACAATCCGTTATCAGCCTAATCAAAGGCTTGTCTGCTCCAACCTGTCTGTCCGTCTTTTTGGTCCTTTTTCCTTATTCGTACCCTCCCTCCATGATCGATGCGGAAAAGGCCCCATTGCTGCCAGAATTCGCACCTTGCAATTGGCTCAAGGGCAGTTAGCCAACCCAGGGGTGGAATATACAACTAGCAAGACTGCTCGCTCTGTAATATGTCTTGGTTTCGAGCAACGATTACTTGGCCCTGCTTCCTTGAACCAGGCTTTAGTTCTTTCTTGACCGCAAATAATGACACCTAAACCAGCATGGAGGAGACAGAAATACAAAAGTACTCGCTGTGCTGTGTTGCACTATCTGTCCTACTCTAGCAGGCTTCGGAATATCACTTCGGTAGATGGATAGACACCGAGATTCGTGTCTTATTATCCTACCTCCTTCTCTCTCTCTCCCACCCTACCCCCAAATGTGCATCTCCCTCTTCTGCCCCGCCCTCTTCCTTCACTCCCACGCCTATCCGTCTCCAAATTCATGCCTTACCAATCCAACCAGAGTGGATCATCAAGTCATAAATCCGCCCAACCTTTTGCGAGTCGAGATGCACAATTTCCCTGGCCTGCTTCTTCTTGAGAATACCATTGCCCTTCAGTGCTTCCTTGAGAATCTGTTCCTTGGCCATAAGATAGGGCTTTGGCTGCATCCGGATCACCTCGCACAGTTTTACTTCCTCGGGAGTCAGAAGATGGAGGTCTGGCGCATTTTCGTGTGTCAAAGATAGCGCCTGCATGCCTGAAATCGGCGGCGCCACATATTTCAACCGAGGTGTCATCGTGGCTGTGCCGTTTGTTGTTGGGGCTCCGTTAGGTGTCCCATGGTTAGCCGTTCCATTTGGCACTCCGTTAGCAGTGGTGCCGTTTGCCACGCCATTGGCTCCATTGGCGTTGGCATTGGCATTTGCGTTGCTATGACTATCGACAGCATCGCCATTTGCTAACGCCGCCTGGTTATCAGCTAGTTCAGCTGCCTTGCGGCCCGTGCCAGCTGGAGGTAGACTCATCCTCGTCGGCATCTCTGAGGCAATCAGCAGAGCAGCACCACTAGGCGGCTCTGGTGGGGGTTGGCCCTTTGTTCTTTGTAGGCCAGCCAGGCGGTCTCGGTCCATTGAGCCCATTGGCGTTGCTTTTTGGATGCGTTGCTGCTTGTCGATCTCATACTTTTCACCGCTTTTGAGGTCGCCAATCCTCATGGAGCGCCACTCTTGCAGTTGCGCAATGGCCTGCCGCATGTTAAGCTCATCCAAAAGGCCCTGGCAAAAGTTTTCATAGTCGTTGTGGTTCATCATACGTGCAAATGGCTTGGCCTTGAGCAAAAGATCCTTCTCCTCCTTTGTGCGCTTCTTCTCGAGCTTAATGTTTTCTCGGTAATCCAGTAGATTGTGCTCGAAGATCACCTTTTTGCGCTGCACACGTTGTGTCAGTCGATTGTTGTAGATGTCCATGACCGTAAGCTTTAGGTCCATCTCAGGCTCTAGCTCGCCCGTGCGTGGGTTGAAGCCGTCGCCAGGGTCAAATTGCATAGACTGAACCGCTTCTTCGGCCTCGTTGGCGTATTCAGTTTCAAACTCGAGTCGGCCTGGCATGTACCCTTGGATCTCGTGGCAGGACGGCACACTGGCTGTTGGCTTTGTCTTGGGCAGCGGTGCTGCTGCCGCTTTCGCTTCGTTTCGGCGGTCTTCGATGCGTCGCTTTTTCCGTGCCTGGAATTCTTCCCGAGATACCCGTGAGGCAAGCTCGTTGTCGTATGGACTACATCGCTTAGGGAGAGGGAATCGCGGCGAGTCAATATACACAGTGAGATAGTGGTCGCGTACTTCGTCCTTCGTCCGGTAGCCCCCAATGTGATCGGCAATGTCGGCCCAGGAGCCCAGGCCGTAGGTTTCGCAGCCCTCTAGCAAGAGAAGCTCTTCATCGGCACCCCAGTCCTCGCTAAATATGGGGAAGCTATTTTGTTCAATGACTCTGTAGGGGTGGGATTCGGGCTTATGTGAGTCGCTGGATTCTCCCTTGGCGAAGCACTGTACACACAGGTCGTATTCGTTGCAAGCAGAATGCGCACATCGTATGCGTACCTACAGGAGGCGGAGGAGCATGAATTAGTCATTGGCGCTTTGCAGGAAAGAAAACTGAGGGTACGGATAATCACATCACGCAGCGATCCAAGATGCCAGGAGGGTGGATGGTATATCTTCACATACTGTAGAAGTAATGTCTACAGAGCAGACGTCACAGACGTATTTCACACCACCTTCGCCGCCTCTAACCGCTGTCTTCTTGCGGATGACACCCATGGCCGCACAGAAGATGGTTCCTAGAGAGTTAGGCGCAGTTTGCGATCAAGTGCTCGTGGGGCGCAAAGTACAATATGTCATAGAGCGAGTAGCCAATGCTCTTTTTCTTTCTTTTTTTTTCCGACAGGACAACGATAGATGCCCCCTTTCTAGACAAGGGAGAATGAAAGGCTGGCCTGCCCGTGCTGGATGATTTGGTTTATTTAGCCGCCAGCACGAGTCGAAGGAATGCGACTGGAATATCAAATGTGCGAAGCTTAGCTTAAGCTTATAGGACGAGGCTGGCTGAGATCGAATGATGTCACTTCGGACAATGATTGTGGTTTGCAAGATGGGATGGAGATGTTCTCTTGGTCTTATGACATTGGCCAACGAGCTTTGACAGGAAAGCAAGGATATCGAGATGCCGTCGCACAATATGGCCCTAGTAGTTGATGAAATCTTGGGCTGTCTTTCGAAACGAACACTTCCTCAACAGCAAATCTAAAGAACCTGACGCGACGACGTAAGGCTCAGTCTAGCTTGCGCTTCGTGTGGGAGTTTAGCCGAGGTTAACCCAAGAATCGAATCACAGGGTCTAGGGTTTGCATCAGGCACTCGAGTACACTTCATTAGGGTTATGGTGCATTATTAGCGTTCCAATCACGATGAGATCTATGAACTAAACCAAGACGTTGTTCCTTGCTGGTTGCGGCTAATCTTGGAACGCAAATTAGTGAGAGCTCGATATTGATAAGTGGGATTGCAACAGCATCACCAAAGAGTGGTTTGCGAAACTCAATATTATCCTCCAATCTGTCGTACCGCACGGATACTGTATATAGCGACGTGATGGAGGCTGACCACATTCTGAATGACATCTCCCATCGGCGGTTCAATCCCCTCCGCGGCTCGTGGCTACTTGTGTCCCCCCACCGCATGAAGCGGCCTTGGCAGTGCGTTGATACCATACGGGACACTGGAGAACGGGACCACTAACACTGGCCACTTCTAGGGGCGCCCAAGAATCACCAGCAACAGTTGACTTGCCCTCCTACGATCCCAAGGTAGGCTGAGCGAGCTGCCAGTCTTCCCCCCATCATGCCACTATCATGAATGCGATTTTGACTTCCATTAGTGTTATCTTTGCCCGCGCAACCATCGCGCCCAGGGCGATATGAACCCCGACTACAAGGATGTCTTTGTGTTCGTAAACGACTACAGCGCTGTGCGCGCCAGCCAGGACGAGTACAATACAGACAATACGCTCAAAGGTACCCTGCCCACACGCATCTCAACTTGGAAATAGGATTGTGAGACCATTTCTGACTGTGTGTAGACCCGGCTTCTCTCCTGCTGCGGGCGGAAGCTGCTACTGGCCTCTGTTATGTGCTCACCTTCTCGCCAAAGCACAACCTCACCCTTGCTGACATGACGCCTGCTGAGATTTTGCCAGTGGTGGAAACCTGGTCGCGCCTGTATGCGGAACATCTCTCGCCAGCAAACCTGCTTCGAAAACTAGAGTCCACCATCAGTCATCTAGCTACTCCCATAACATACCCCGTTGAAAAAGCGCCATCGCAGCTCAAGTACCTGCAGATATTTGAGAACAAAGGCGCTGCAATGGGTTGCTCGAACCCACACCCGCATTGCCAGGCTTGGGGAACCTCGACAATGCCTGAAGAACCGGCCATGGAGCTGTTCAACATGGCCAAGTACCGCGTGGAAAACGAAGGGCGACACATGCTGGACGACTACGTCAAGGTTGAGCTGGAGAAAAAGGTACGCATTGTGTGTGAGAATGACAGCTTTCTGGTGGTATGTCCCTGGTGGGCAGTCTGGCCATTTGAAGTACTACTGCTTCCCAAAAGACGGGTGCGGGCTATTGTTGAGCTGAGCCCCGAAGAGAGACTGCACTTAGCACAGTCTATCCATGAGATCGCTACGCGATATGATAACCTGTTCAAATGCAGCTTCCCTTATAGTAAGTGTCGCCCCGAGCTTTTGTTGGGCAAAAACAGGTGAAATTTGTATGGCTGGCTATGAGGCTAACATCGGGTCTAGGCTCAGGAATCCACCAGGCGCCCTTGGCTGGCTCGGCAGACGAAATCGAAAACAGCTATTTCCACATGCACTTTTACCCTCCTTTGTTGCGATCTGCCACTGTCAAAAAGTTTCTGGTGGGCTTTGAGCTCATGGGCGAGCCCCAACGAGATCTGACCCCCGAACAAGCTGCCTTGAAGCTGCGCAACAGTGGGGGGAAACTGTACCGCAACACGACGGGCTAGCGTTATTACAGAGCAAGAAATAGAGAGCCATCAAGATGGTACATGGGCCGCTGATTTTTCAAGTAAATAAATACCTTCCGCTATAAGTGACTACATACCCTAATTAGATTGTACAACTAGCCATCATACAGAATGCGTTGCATTCAGTAAAATAATCTCACCCCATCAAGCCTCGACATAAAAGTCGCGCACATAAATCATCCACGCAATCCCAGAACTGGCAAACATTAATGGCAGCAGTTGAGGCGCACCGAGCTTCATGGTCTTGAAGTAGCCCAGCTCAAGCGTGAAGTGGCCCAGGGCAACGACATAGGTCCAGATACCAAGATCGTACATGGGGCCGAAACTAAGGTGGTACGACACGTAACAACGGACGATGCTCGTCAGGAAAGTCCAAGTGGCAAAGCAGCGCGCAGCAACAGGTGTCATTTGATCTACGCCCTCCGGACCGGCAGGTGCAGGAATAAGCTTGTCAACAGAGTCCTCGGGGTTGAACGTAGCAGTCGCTTTGCCAAGCTTGGGATTTTTCACGAAGCGGCCATTGTACATGCGGCGGCTGTAATGAAGAGTCATAAAGTTCTGCGCCGAATTGCCAATGGCGATGAGAGACAACTGTGGAGGTGCAAATCAGTCTTGATGGTCAGATAACGGATGGGGCAATGTAATCTTGGGGGCGAAGTACACTAAGCATGTAGTAGGGAAGGTAACCCTTGGCGGGCGGGAGCCAGTCATTGATGATGGTGTTCATGTTGGTGATTCGAGTCGCAGTGGTGGTTATTGTTGGGAGGTGAATACGATGTGTTTTGCTTGAGGGCAAGATTTGTTGCTGCAAGAGGCCAAGATAACCAAGAGGTGAAGCCTCCTACAGTGCCCAGGGTTATCACACTGTAAAGAGAAAGCAGTACTCAATATGGACCCACCGTTTGTTGCTCAGCGTCGGGGTACCTTCTCACATGCTGATGCATTTACAGTGCATTGTGCAATTCACACTCCAGGCTTGCACCCGGTGGATTTCGCCCCACCAATACCTCCCTCAGCTTGAGCAACTTGGGCTCGTCCTCCTTTGTCTAGTTGCTTTTGCGTTGGTCTGCTTGCCTCATTTTTTCATCACCCCTCTCCCTCCCTTAAAGAAACACTACACCACCACATCAATCTAGCGTATAGATTCACGATGTCTCTTCTATCTCTGCAGGATATCCCTGAAACTGTGCAGTTGCTGCTCATGGGCCTGGGCGGTGCGCTTTTTCTAGGAAAGGCCTTGAATATCCTGCAATTTGTGTTCAATGCGTTTCTTCTGAGCGGCACAAACGTAAGTGACGAGAGGCAGTTGGCACTATATGGTCTTCCGCTGTACATATAATGAAGAAAAAAAGAAACAAAAAACTGCCCCCCCCCCGCTGCTAACAACTTTTCCGTGTTTTTGTAGCTCCGTAAGTACGGCAAGCCTGGTACCTGGGCTGTTGTCACTGGCGCATCTGACGGTCTCGGAAAGGAGTTTGCCACGCAGCTGGCTGCCCAGGGATTCAACATTGTTCTCGTTTCGCGCACCAAGTCCAAGCTTGATGCCCTGGCCGCTGAGCTGGAGGAAAAATACGCGGCGAAGGGCCTGAAGACCAAGGTCGTGGCCATGGACTATGCGGAGGACAAGGATGAAGACTACAACAATCTAGCTGCCACCGTCATGGGCCTGGACATCGGCATCCTCATCAACAACGTCGGCCAGAGCCACAGCATGCCCGTGCCTTTTATCGAGACCAACAAACATGAGCTCCAGAACATTGTTACTATCAACTGCCTGGGCACTCTGAAGACCACGCAGATTGTTGCCCCTATCATGGCGCAGCGTCGCAAGGGCCTAATTCTGACTATGGGCTCGTTTTCTGGCTGGATCCCCACCCCGTACCTGGCCACCTACGCTGGCTCCAAGGCTTTCCTCCAGCACTGGAGCGAGTCTCTTGCTGGCGAACTCAAGGCCGACGGCATCGATGTCCAGCTCGTGCTGAGCTATCTGGTTACCACCGCCATGAGCAAGGTTCGCCGCACTAGCGCCTTTATTCCCAACCCCCGCAGCTTTGTCAAGAGCGCCCTGGGCAAGCTTGGTCTTGGCAGTTTCCAACGCAATTCAAACACCATTACTCCTTGGTGGGGCCATGCTTTGATGCTGTGGGTTGTCGAGAACACCGTGACCGTCAACAACACAGCAGCTATCGACTACAACCTGGATATGCACAAGGACATTCGCAAGCGTGCACTCGAGAAAGCTGCGCGTGAGGCCAAGGACCAATGAGAGTTCCTGGACATGGAACTGCAGGGAATGTAAACGAGGGGGGAAGAAAATGTCAGCCGGCCGCAGCTCGGCTTGCAACAACAAGAAGCAGCACAAAAAGAACATGCGTTAGAAATACGAGGATCGAGCGGGAAGAGGATGTGTAGAGCTGCAGAAATACTGCAAGAAGTGTCCGGAAATTGTTAGCAGGGCCATTAGTGTGCCGTTCTTTCAAACTAAAATCATGGTGTGGTGTATGTGTCCCTGTACGGCAAGGCTGGTGGAGGTGAGACATCTGAATTTCTTCAGCCTTGCGTCCTAAATGGGCCTAGCGCGTGCTCCATACCAAGGGCGGCAGCTGCCCTGTTTTCCTGTCGTTGTCGCGAAAAAAAAAAGCGACCCACGCGTTGCTTGGTCCGTTCAAGGTAGTTTCTGTAGCATTTCCGTGCTAGTTGCTGCTGTATGTAGTTTGGTCTAGTTTCTGTACCTTGTCTTCCTTCACTCTTTACATGCCAAACTTCTTTCTTGCGGAAGGAGACCTCTACGCTCTTTCCTGTTTTTTTCCTGGTCCTTCCCAGAACACATAACGACAAGGCTGAGATTCTATCTTGCCAGTTAGAATCGTGAGCCACAATTATAAGGCTAATCTGACTACGATAGCAGGAACTGTCATTATAGACACCTCACTGTACCTTGCTTACCTCCGCCGATTCGTTTGGAATCCAAGTTGTTTTTTTTATTCTTTTTTCCTTTGCTGGCGTTCTTAACGAGTCAGCTGAAGAACCATTGTCTATTATTGCTACGCATCGAAACCCGCCCGCCAGCCTTTCCAGCCGTTCTTCTCACTGGCCTCTGCACTCGCCACCGAATCCGCGGCGGCGCGCTTGTTCTTCCGGTCTGCGGCATTGTTGCCATATAATATCCGTCTCGACAGTTGAGGAGAGTCAGTCTGCGAGACTCGCGATAATTGCTTGTGCTGAGCCTCGCCAAAAATAACTCTCGAGCACGATACTCAACGCCATTGTTTGCCCTGAACCCTCCCAACACAACGCCAGCAGCGTCCTATCCAGATGGCTTTCCCATACACAACTCCTGCCCGGCCTTTGCCTGGAGCTTTCCTCTCGACCCCAGCAATGGGCGGAAAGCTGCAGTCCAAGACACCTGACAACTTGCGCCGGCGCCTTTTCGTCGATGACAAGGCCAAGACTGATCTACCCACCACTGGGGCAATTTCGGGCTCCTCTGTGCGGTCTACTCTGGATGCTGCGCCCGAGGCGAAACTGAGCTTCACTACTTCGCCTGCTGTCAATGTCACTAATGGCCTTGTTGCCGGCAGCCTCATGCCTGCTCCCGAGGAGCTCTCCCCAGCTGCTCGCGCAGCAAAGCAAATCAACCAGATATTACAGGCCGATCAAAACTTCCCTGATCTGGATTCATACTGCCGCCGTAAGTTGTGCATCCTGGATTCCCTGACGCCGTGCCTTCCCGGATCCGTACTAATATGCGCATTTACTCTGTAGAGGGCGCTTCTTCCGACTATAGTGTTTCCTACATCGAATCGCCATGGGCACCGTTTCAGAAGACGCAAATGTACCCCATACCAGAAGAGGTCTTTAATCACTACGACTCAGGCAATCTGCAAACAATGATGGGCCTTTTTGCTGAAATCAACCACGCATGGGTTGTTATTGACAATGCCATATTTCTGTGGGATTACACCCACTCGACGCCCGAGCTGATCGGCTTTGAAGATCAGCCGCATTCTATTCAGGCTGTGGCTTTGGTTGCTCCAAAACCCGGTATCTTTGTGGCGACCATCACCCATATTCTTGTCGTGGCAACATCCAGTGAGATGATCCTCCTGGGCGTCTCTGCTGAAACTTCAGCTGCGGGCACCAAGACCGTGTCGTTGTACCAGACAAAGATGACGCTCCCTCTCCGGGGACTTGATGTCCGCCTCATCACCGGCTCGTCCAATGGCCGTATTTTCTTCGGTGGTGCCACCGACATTGACATCTACGAGCTCTACTACCAGCAGGAAGAGCGTTGGTTCTCCAACCGTTGTGGGAAAATCAACCACACGAATCCTGGGTGGGCGGCTGTGGTCACTATGCAAACAGGTCTTTTTGGCTCTAAGGCTCCCGAACATCTTGTGGATTTGGCTGTCGATGACTCTCGCAATTTACTTTACTCGCTTTCTTCGCGATCAACCATCCGTACCTACCACATGGAGGCACCGAATAAGCTTTCCAAAGTTATTGAAAAGGAAAAGACACATTGTCTACGCGATATTACGCATATGATTAATGCATCCAGCCTTTTAAATGACCGCATGAGCATCGTCTCCATTAGCCCCATATCCTCGACTGAGGCCGCAAAACTCCATCTGATGGCGCTCACGAGCACAGGCTGTCGACTATTTCTCAGCGCCACCAATGCCGCGTCTTACATGGCTTCTGCGATTTCGAACCTCGCCCCGCAGAGCATGCAAGTCCAGTTTATTAAGTTCCCACCTCCTGGAAAGTCTTCTCGTTTTTACCCCAGCGGCGTCGACTTGGACTCCACTACTCTGAGTACTAGCCGTATGGGCGCACGCTATGCTCCTGGCTACTTTCTGGACTTTGTAGCCAAGGAAACCCACCCAAACGAAGATCTGCTCTTTGTTTCTGCCCCTGAATCAGGCCGGATCAAAGCGACGCCCGCCACAACTCCTCTGAAGTACTATGAACAGGCGTCGTGGATTGAAATTGGCGGAAAGGTGGAAGCTGTGGGACTAGTCAGCCAGCCATTTGCTGCTACTAGTACTCCCGTTGGCTTCGGGAACGAACTAGCGGTTCAGTTCGATCAGCCCCATAACGAGTTTGCCATTCTCACCAACACTGGGATACACGTTGTGAGGCGCCGCAAGTTAGTCGATATCTTTGCGGCTGCTGTCCGTGGCTCAGTGGGAAACGAGGGGCTGGAGATGGAAACCAAAAAGTTCATCAAACTTTACGGGAATGTCGAGACTATTTCGGCCGCTCTTGCAGTTGCTTGTGGCCAGGGCAGTGATTCTACCAGACCTGGTGTCCCGCGTGCTATTGACCAATCAACTGAAGATGGCGCTCGAAAGGTGTTTGTTGATTATGGTGGCCATCCCATCATGACTGAGGCTGATGGGACGCCGCTTAGCACAGCTTCGGCAGTATTGTCCGCTCGCCATGATGGTCTTTCTCTTTACCTGGGACGTCTGATCCGCTCGCTCTGGAAGTCAACTATTGTATCAGTTTCGATGTCACCAGCTGGATCACCTCTGGTCAAGTCCACGATTTCGTCAGCCAAACTCCAAAGCGTACAGTCCAGTCTTGAACGTCTGCGCAAGTTCTTGGACGCCAATAGGCCCTTCATACAAGGTCTTTCGGGTCCTTCTGACCTCCAGAGAGCGTCTAGCAAGCAGGAGGAGATGGCGCTGCAGGCTGAGCATCAGGCTCTGCATGCCTTGGAGAAGCTTATGGAGAGTATTTCTGAGGGCATATCCTTTGTTCAAATGCTGTTTGATGAGCGCGTTAGCGACATTTATGCTCGCTTGGATGATGGAACTCGCGCGGCTCTCAAGGTCCTAACCTATGAAAAGCTATTCTCAGACACTACTGGCAAAGATGTGGCCAAGGTACTGGTCAAGGCTATTGTTAACCGCAACATTGATAATGGATCAAACGTTGAAACTGTGGCAGATGCCCTGAGACGACGCTGTGGTAGCTTTTGTAGCCCCGACGATGCTGTTATTTTCAAAGCTCAAGAGCAACTCAAGCGTGCCTCGGAACAGCCTGCCTCTAGCACTGGCTCACTTAGCTTGTTACTGGAAAGTCTGAGGCTTTTCGAACGTGTTGCAGGCAATCTCTCGTTCTCTAACCTTGAACTTGCGGTGGCTCAATACATTGAGATGCGATACTACGCCGGCGCCATTCGCTTGTGTCTGGCCGTAGCTCGCGAGAAGGATCGCGGCAACTCGGCGCTTTCTTGGATCAATGAGGGCAAGCCCGCTACTGATAGCCGCGCCGATGCATATGCTCAGCGCAAGAAGTGCTATGACCTAATTCACAATATCCTCCAGCAAATAGATATTGAGAGTGGTAGCGAACCTGAGTCTATTGATGGCCGTCCAACACTGACGGCCTTGAAACGCATGGAGGCCTACGAAATCGTGAATAGTTCTTCCGATGAAGTTTTCCACTTTGACTTGTACGAATGGTACATTTCCCAGGGCTGGACCAACCGCCTGCTCGCCATTGATTCGCCGCATATTGTCACTTTCCTGAAGAATCTTGCCGCGACCGATGCCGCCCATTCTGAACTTCTTTGCCGTTTCTATACGCACCGTGACCGTTTCTACGAGGCCGCTCAGGTCCAGTACCAGCTTTCCCAGTCAGATTTCAATCTAGGCATCAAAGACCGTATCGTAATGCTCAGTCATGCGAAATCCAACGCCAATGTTCCTTCCCCCGGAATTGACAGACAAGAAAAGCAGTGCCTTGAGCATGAAATCACCGAGCAACTCGAGATTGCGCATATCCAAGACGATGTTCTTGAGCGTCTCCGATCTGACTCTCGAGTGCCTGCGGATCGTTTGCTGGAGGCCGAGGAGATTTTGGACAACAAAATTTGCTCCTTGAACCTAGTAAGTTGCCACTTTTGACTCGCGCAAGATTAATGTGTTTGCTTGTTACTTGAACAACCATGATTAACTGTATAATTTAGCTGTTCAATGATTACGCCGATCAGGCTGGGTACTACGATCTGTGCCTGCTTATTTACCATGCAGCCGAGTACCGTAACGCCACTACCATCTTGAGCACGTGGCAAGGTCTAATTATGCAGACACACGAGGACGCCATTGTGCGTATGGACGAGGGGGTGACTAATGCTCCTCTGCCCTACGAGTCCGTAACTACCCGGATACAGGAGATTGCCCATCGTACTTCATGTGATTCTCTAATTTTCCCTGTTAGCCAACTTCTTCCTGAGCTGTGCCAGTATGCTGTCGTTAACCAGCAGGATGCCAGCATTGGTGCGGACCCGGTGTGGCCCGTCCAACTGTTTCTTTCTATTGGCATTTCCCACGAGATGATTACACGCATATTGGAACATGTATTCGACACCCAAGACTTTGGCTTTACTGGAAGCAACCGCCCTCGCTTGATTGAGCTTATTGTCTATGTTGTTGACGGCTGGGTGCGAGAAGTCCGGCGGCGTGGAGTAAGCAACGGAAACGGCCGTGGCATGTCTTCCCTGGGTCATAGCATTCGAGATCTCCTGGAGCGCTGCGAAACTGAACTGCCACCCCCAGGCCATGGAAGCAATCCTGGAGGCAAGGACATCAACGAAGTGCGACGCCAGCTGCGGAACACACAGCGCGACGTGACTAACATTTTGGAACGCGCCATGACGAGCGGCATGACTGGGAGCATGCGCTTCACTTAAGCTGGTGAATTCTTATTGGTTGCCGAGGGGAGGGGGTGGGGGGAGTAGCTTCGTGATGCTTCCCGAAAGATGTAATGGTTTGATGGTTTTCAGAGAGCAAGGTGGACAAAGAGGCGTGGAAAATTGGTTCCTGGTCGTATTTGTGACTTTTAAGCCAACATTGAAGGGTGTTTTTAGTTGAATGCGATGCTTTGGTTTTTAAGAGAGACAGAGAGGGCGAGGTAGAGACGGAAGCCGGATTGTTAAATTGGAGTTTGGTTGCATATTTTCTTCGAACTTGCTTTGTTTTCTGTTGTTTTCTACTTTTTTGCCATGTGTTTGTTTGTTTGTCGCCCTTGTTCTTGCTTGCCTCGCGCTGTTTCTATGTTGGCGACATCTGTTTACTTGAATCCTGTTGTTTTGACTCATGTATTGTTGCTTGTGCTTGTTTCTTGCCATTCTCCCCTTCTTTTCTGGTGCTGATCGAAAAGATGAAACAGCCAACTCTAATATACACTCGAAATCCTTGATTGATTCATTGAGGCTTCAATATGTTTGAGAATTGTGTTATAAATTGTACGTATAGTCAGTTAGCTTTGGATGGTGTACTTGAGTGATCTCGATGGTTGGCCTAGAGTCTTTTCTTTGAATCGCACACATCGAGCGAAAGTCTTTTGTGAAGACGTGCGAACATATCGACAGCCATGATGCCGGCTTATCGTTTACATGGTCAGCAAAAAAGGAAATACCAAGCCCCACGCTGCGCGCTCAGCATCAAGGTACTCACGAATTAAGAAGAAAGGCCCGTAGATGACCGCCATAAACTCTGCTTTCTGCGCAGTAGTGTATACGGCAGAATCCCAGTAGAGCACATCCCACACACACGTCAGAGTAGTCAGAGCAAAGCCTAGGCTGAAGACGAGCGCATGCAGTTCGGTCACACCCGATGTTTGGCGCTCGGTGGTGAACTTGAACAGCAGATAGGCCGCGGCAGGGAACTGATACACCACCTCGATATACGTAAAAAGATCGAACCAGCTAGGATGCGGCTGTGTGAAGTACGGGTCGTTGTAAGTTATGATGTAGAATTGGCGAATAGTGTTCAGGAAGCTTAGCGGTGCGTCTGGCGTCGCCCAGAGCCAGGCTGGGTAGAATGGGACAAGATCAACGACTGGAAAAAAGATTGGGTTAGAATTAGCGTGCTTACGGGCGGGAGTAAAATGAAGGAGGCAAAAAAGACTTGCGGATCATAGACAGTACGGCAATGCCCAGGAAGAGCTTGTACACAGAATCGGCCACAGGACGCGCCATTTCTTTTTGTTTTCTTTTTTTGCTCATGTGTAAACCTGGTGTTGTCATGTTGGAGTTTACGGTCAGCTTTCTCAGCGCTGAACGTTGAAAGTGGAGCCCAAAGGGAGAGGCTGACTAAGGCGATGCAGGGAGCTTCGAAGCCAAATAAGGCAGGAATCGTCTCACAATAGAACTCGGCTGGAAGGTCGAGAAGCCATCATGTATGGCAATTACCTATACAAACACTTATAAGCAGTATTTATAAGCAGTATTTATAGATCTAGACCCACCATGTTATCTGTTAATACTTCAGGATCCGTGGTGATGCCTACAAAACTGTGATTGCAAACCGCTAAAGACCCGCTGTCTGCATGTCCTATTAGCAGCGGGCTGTGGTTTCGTTGTGGTGGCGTGAAGAGCATGTATAGATAGTATTGGCGAGACTGGCAAGCTCTGTGAGAGAGGGCCTCCCGTAAGGGCTATGGTGGTGCTGTCTGCATATATGCTTGACTTGCTTCGCTCTACGGAATTTCTAACTAGTCTACACAGCTTCGTTGGTCATCAGTTCTCCACTAAATGGCATTCCATTCTCTTGAACTTGAACTTGAGTATATTCAGCATCTACGGGAATCACAGAGATCTAATGACGCTCAATTTGCTTTGATTTGAATATGTTTAACGTCTACTGGAATCACCTAGAACATGCGACACAAACAACACTCAAAGAAGTCTTTATTGTATGTTGTATTATCTTGCGTCTACGTACTGTTATTTCGCAGCAATACGACGGCATATTCCACACGGGAGAACCTCCCGGCACCCAGCAGCGAATGATAGGTAGACCCAGCCGAGGCCACAGAGACTCAGTTCTCAGGGTAATACAAGCGAATGTACGGCGCACACCAGCCGTACAAAAACAATTCTTCAGACCGCAATCACGGAAAAGGTTGATATAGTGCTAATCCAAAAACCACCAACTAACCCGGACGAGAGGACGTCGATCCACCCCCAACGCATCCTGTTGGGGCTCGCGATGGATGAACAGACGCGCAGAAGGTGGATCTGCTTCATCCGCAAGCCATCCAGCTTCAAGATATACCGCTCTGGAGTGATACAATCTCACCCGAATCACTGTGCTGTCTCGGGAGAATGAGGAGATTAGAAGTATGCAATGATAGGGGTATACAGCGCAGGGGCTCAAAGCGAGAGGCCGCATGAAACGGCGGACATACTGGCAATAGACAAACGACTGGACAACACAATCATAATGGGAGACTTCAATCTGCACCACAGCACGTGAGATGCGGCAAACACTCACGAATGCGACAAAGCCGCCACTCTAGTAAACTGGGCTGAGGACAGAAGACTCATTTGTGCCAATGACAGCACGGTGCTCACCCACGATCAGGGCGGGGTGATCGATCCCACCTGGGTCTTAACGGACAACTGGAACAAGCGTAAAGGAAACCAATGTAGAGAAGATCTTGATTGCGACAGCGATCACTCACCACAGAAGGTCTATATCCAAGCCCAGCAATGGGCCAAGGACAAGGTCTCAGTCAGAAGACTTAAAGACCTAAACTGTGAAATCTTTGCAGAGGCGTGCAAGGCAGCTGCCAGAAATGTTAGGAACGGTCTTGCGGAGAACGAGATGAGCACCACCCCTTCACTAGAAATAGTAACGGAGGAGATCACCGAGCTCTTCAACGGGTGTGCCCAACAAGGATATCATCCGACTTGCTTCAAGCAGCAAAGTCAGTGGTATTGCCCAAGCCAGGGAAAAGAGACGGGAGCGACACGAAAGCCTACAGGCTGATATCCCTCCTGCCCACCCTGACAAAAGCACTGGAAAGAGTGATGGCCAAAAGACTCACGGCAGCTGCCATCAGGTGGTACACATTAGGCAATAGACACCCCCTTCGAAGAAATCACGACTTCAAACACCCAAGGCAAATGCTCCACCTGCTTCTGAAGCCTCTACCCAGGTACAGTCGGCGACGACCTACCAACGGCAGACCCAGCACCCCCCCCCCCCCCCC
>NETT01000245.1:8594-34487 GCA_003449175.1 Ceratocystis smalleyi
TTCTCTACTGCTGCAGAAATTATCCGGGCCTTGGATTAAATGTTGGACTAACTGTATCTCGTGCATCGCATCTTGACAGATTCAATTCTTCGGCCGTGTCACCAAAACGACTGACGCCAACGGCAAGTCTGTATCTCATTGGGAGGGCGGTGAAACCGTGCGTGCCGTCGCTTACGACGTGCCGGTTCCCGGCTATGACACACCGTCCACCAATAACCTTCGTCTGTGGTCTAGCGAGGCCGCCAGTGGCGAATTTGACTTTCAAAAGTTCAACAGCGGTGACTACGAAAGTAGTGTGGCTGACCAGCAACGTGCCCAGACCATTAGTGCTGTGCTATACCCCAATGACAACCTTGATCGTGGCAAGGAGCTTCGTCTTAAGCAGCAATACTTCTGGGTGGCTGCTTCTCTGCATGATATTGTGCGTCGCTTCAAGAAGACTAAGCACGCGTGGAAAGAGTTCCCCGACAAGGTTGCTATTCAGCTGAATGACACCCATCCCACTATGGCTGTAGTAGAGCTGCAGCGCGTTCTAGTCGATCTGGAAGGCCTCGAGTGGAACGAAGCCTGGGACATCGTGACTTCAACGGTAAGGATATACCGGGCTAGCTCGAACACATACAAATATACTAACAAATGACATATAGTTCGGGTACACCAACCACACCGTTCTGCCCGAGGCGCTTGAGAAGTGGCCTGTAGGCTTGATGGAGCACCTACTCCCTCGCCACATGCAGATCATCTACGATATTAACCTGTTTTTCCTGCAGGAAGTTGAGCGGAACTTCCCCGGCGACTCAGACCTTCTCCGCCGTGTGTCAATCATTGAGGAGGCTGACCATAAAATGGTGCGCATGGCCCACCTGGCTATTGTCGGCTCACACAAGGTCAATGGCGTAGCTGAGCTTCACTCCGATCTAATCAAGACCACCATTTTCCGCGATTTTGTTCTCATCTACGGCCCTGACCGCTTTACCAATGTAACCAATGGTATAACCCCTCGTCGTTGGTTGCACCAAGCCAACCCTCGCCTATCCGAACTCATCCAGAGCAAGGTTGGTGGGCCCGGCTATCTGAAGGACCTGTCCAAGCTCAGCGAGCTAGAGAATTGGGTTGATGATCCGGCATTCCGCAAAGAATGGGCTGAAGTCAAGTATGCCAACAAGGTTCGTCTAGCTCGTCTAGTCATGGCCAACAGCGGGGTCGACATCAACCCACAGGCACTGTTTGACGTACAAGTCAAACGCATTCATGAGTATAAGCGCCAGCAACTCAACATCTTTGGTGTCATCCACCGTTACTTGACGCTGAAGGCCATGACGCCTGCTGAGCGTGCCAAAGTCAAGGTCAAGCGTGTGAGCATCTTCGGTGGAAAGGCTGCCCCTGGCTACTGGATGGCCAAGCAAATTATCCACCTGATCAACAACGTTGGATCCGTTGTAAACAAGGATACAGACATTGGCGATTTGCTCAAGGTTGTGTTTGTGGCCGACTACAATGTCAGTAAAGCTGAGACAATTATCCCGGCGTCCGACCTTAGTGAGCACATTTCTACTGCTGGCACAGAGTAAGTTTCTAGATCCTGAGACCCACCCACCACCTGTCCATGGCGAGTACTAACCTCATAACTTTCTTTCACAATAGGGCATCTGGTACCAGCAACATGAAATTTGTGCTCAATGGTGGTCTCATCATTGGTACTTGCGATGGTGCCAATATTGAAATCACTCGCGAAATAAGCGAGGACAACATTTTTCTATTTGGAACTCTCGCTGAGGATGTTGAAGATCTACGCCTGGCTCATAACTCTAGTGGCGAGGATAAGCCGGCTCTAGACCCGGAGCTTACTAAGGTCTTTGCAGCCATCGAATCGGGCGTGTTCGGTGATGTCGGCGACTTTGCAGCTTTGATCTCAGCTGTGCGTGACCACGGCGACTACTACCTTGTTTCAGATGATTTTGCTTCATACCTCAACACGCAGACCTTAGTTGATAAGGCATACGTGGACCAGGAAGGCTGGACCCGCAAGTCAATTCTGAGTGTGGCTCGTATGGGCTTCTTCAGCAGTGACCGTTGTATCAACGAGTATGCTGAAGGGATCTGGAACATTGAGCCTGTAACTGCCAAGAAGTAGATTAGAAGAGGGCAGCAGGAAAATAGGGGTGTACGGCCAAGAATATTAGGCTGAAAAGCATGTAAAAGAAGTTGGATAATAATGATATATTCAGAAAGTAAAAAAAAGAAAAGTAGAGAAAAATCAATTGTCAGTGTTGACACACGTTGACACTCCCAAAATCCCCGGAAAGTAAGACAAGCGCAGAATATGCGAACTGGATTGAAGCCATGTCAAGCCATAGATGAGAAACCAAAATACTAGCCGACAGGAGACGCCAAAATTATGCATACCAGGAGAAAAATAAAAAAAAAAGGACAAGAATGAAAATGAAAAGCTTGAAAAGAAGTGAGAATAAAAAATGGGAATATAAAAAAGAAAAAGGTATCAGTCAAGCCGACGCTTTAGTTGACGAGACAAGCGGGTGCAAGAAGCAAAAGAAAAGAAAAGGCCGTTGTGACCCCAAACGTCACTTCATGACAGGAAAGAAAAGAAGAAAGAAAGAAGAAAAAGGAAACGGGTTACAAGAGAGATCTCATAAACTAGCCCTGGCTAGCTCCGAGCTCCCTTGATTGTCGGCGAAATTTGAATAAGGCCCGACTTCTGTAGCATCTGGCGATGCTGGCGGGAGACACTAATCTGTCTTGCAATTGACACCTCGACGGCATTGCGCAGAGCAATTTCAGCTTCATCTTGCGTCGATGTGGTCAGCTTGCTCGACGTTGTGGTATTGGACTCGGACCGCTGACGCGTGTTGAGGCTAATAGCAGACGATGAAGCACCAGATGCTGCACTAACTGACGAGGCATACGGTACACGCTGAGGTATGGCGGTCTCAGTCTCAACCTCAATCTCATCGTCAGACTCCATTACCAAGACAGAGGTATTAGGACCTAGAGGAGACCGCTGCATGTGCAGGCTCTCGCTCGATGGCGCCATAATGGTGACAACACTCGGCTTTGTGTCACGGGGTGCAGGAAGCATGGTTTTTGTCGGAGACGAATGAAGTAGAGGCTCCTCTTCAAACTTGGCCTCCAAAAAGGGTTGAGTTGGAGCCCGAGAACGAGGCTGGTTTGTTTGGAGTTTGAGAGATACAGGAGATTCAGATTGCGTATGAGATTCATTACGAATGTTATGCGTCTGGACCTTCATCTGTCTAATTGGGCTTACTTGGGTAGGACCTCGAATTGGACTAGATGATTGAACATATGCTGGTTTTTTGCTGGCTGCCCGAGCGGCAGGTGGCTGGGGAAAAGCATGAGTGTTGTCCAAGACAATCGGATTCTTGTCTGATACATTAGACGCCGTTGAGGCCTGTCTCTCAAGGTCACTAGAAATAGCCCTCGCGGTAGCGTCGCTCGTCATTCCAGCAGCAGATAAAGCATAAAGCAGATTCGTCGCCGTGACTGGAGCCTTTGTCGAAGGAGGGGCCTCGGTAGCTTCAGAAGCTAGTGCATTGCGATAGCGAAGGCGAGGCATGTTTTTAGGAACAGCAGGTTTAGAGGAATCTACCAAAATAAACGGCACAACCTCAGACGATGTAGAATGGTGGGCATTGACAGCACGGGAAGGAAGCCCTTTTTGGGGCTCAGTGGCACTGTTTTTTTGGGGAGAGTTCGTGACGCCAGTGATATTGCTGGCCGTTGTGTCTATTTCAGTTGGAGACTCAGTCTGTCTGTGTTGATGCGCTAAAGGCTTGAAAGCTTCCTTGGAATCTTGACTGTTGGCTTCTCGCCAAGGAAGGGACTCGGTAGATCCTGAGAAAACACCAGCCAATGGAATGGTTGTCTTTTGCTGCTGGGAAGGTGATGCAGGAAACAGGGAAAATGCAGGAGACTTGGACTGTTCTGGGGACATTAGGCTGACAGTGACTGCAGGCGTATCACCATCTTTTATACCAATAGGAAAAGTTGAACTGCGAGTAGGAGTGAGCTGACGACCCATGTCCTTGTTTCGAGATTTATTCACAACCTCTACAAGCTTCGGTTTACTCGTCACAGTCTGGCTTCTTCCAAGTAGGTTGGCCTGCTTCTCAAGAAACAATGCCCTGTCATCAATTTCCGGATGACGAGAAGTCGCTGACTTGCTCTGCATGGTAGAGGAGCATACGCCTTCGCGCTGCAAAATGCCATTGAACATGATGCTATATCTCTCAAATTTGGAATCGGGTATGTTTAGAGACAGGAGCCCAGAAGGCTTGCTATCCTTCTGCGCACCTGATTGCCAATCTATATGATGCATCTCCGTTGCGGCAGCAGCAACGGTATCTAAGCCAGGCATTGCAACAGTTGTGGGAACCCGCTGAAGCGAAGTTGGGCCAGATATCTCTATCTTATTGTTTACTCGTACTGAGGATCCACGCTTCAATGTCTTGCGAGGCTTAAACATAGCAGCTTCCTCGGGTGTAATTCGGGTAGTACCTTTAGCCATCTTGTCGACATTCCGCGATTCTTTGGTAGCGAGACGGCGGGTGTCGTCGCCAGAGCTTTTTCGTACAGGGGCAGAGGGGGTCCCAGGTTTTGCCAAAGTTTCCTGAGCATGTTCTGTTGTGTGCTTGCGACTGCGAGACCGGCCGCCAAAGAACCGCCACTTTTTGGCCTTATCCGGGGAAACTTCGTGCTGAGCATCGGCTACCTTAGCAGAAGTAGGAGACGTAGAAGAAGCAGGGATGACGGGAGAAAAGGCATTAGCATCCTTCGCACGATGGCTTCTTTGCGCTTTTGATTGGACATCCGAATTTTGCAATGTAGCAGGAGCAGGAGCGGGAGAGCCAACCGTGACGAACGTTGGACTTCCAAGGGCCATGCCAATAGGGAGATCAACTACGTCTCCGATGGAGTCAGGTGTTTGAGTGCGCACCAATGTCACTGCTGGAGACTCTGAACTTGGGCTTTCCTTTGGTGAAGGCACACGGCCGCGAATTGGAACATGGTAAGAACGGAAGGTTGTCTTGCCCGTGCGAGTGTTGATATAAAGATCGTCACGTGATATACGCTTGTTAAATTCATGTTTTGGTCTCAACAGAGACGTCACAGAAGATGACGTGGGGATCGTTGCCATATTGGAGTCTGTAGAGTAGTTGCAGGGCTCGGTAGTAGACGGGGCTTTAACATTTATATGGCCGGTTTGGGCGGCCACAGTACTGTTGCGGATATTGGGCTCGTGAATTTTATGATGATATGATAAGCGGCTATTAAGCGAAGAAAGTTGAGGATGAGTACAAGATTCTCCGGAACTGGTGCTTGGCCGGTTTTGAACCTGGTTGAGCTGACGAGGGTGCAACAAGGAGATATTTGTTGGGTTCAAACTGGACAAAGGGGCAGTTGCAATAGCATCTATCGAAGTAGTGATGCAAGTTGTATGCCTCACCGAACTGGTCGATTGTGATCTCTTCAGTTGGCCAGCAAGAGAGGAGAGTTGTGGCTTTTCTAAATCAGGCGGAGATAATCGGAGGGGAGAAACAAGATCATGACGTTTACTGCGGTCGGCGTCGTACTGTTTAGTCGAGGCAGCTCTTCGAAGGCCAACTGAACGGGAAGGAGTTGGGTTAGGTGAAGGAGTGGAAGGGGAGGTTTGTTTTGAAGAGATTTGCCTTGAAGGAGAAACGGCAGTGGCCAAGGGTGTATCGGAGAGTTGAGACGCAATAGTGTGATGTTCAAAGAAGACGGATGAAGAGGGTTTTGTGTAAATGACGGAGATAGAGCGAGTACGAGAAGAAACACTAGTAATGGTAGTAGCGGTGGTAGTAGAGGTGGGTCTTAAAGGGGGAGAAGCAAATGGAGTAGCAAGAGAGTGGGAACTAAGATTGTTTGGATGTGACGTGGAATAAGAGGGGGGAGCAGAGTCATGGGAGGAAGGACCAATATCAAGCGCAGCTTGCCGGTTATGGAGGCTTCTGGTGTAAGAGGGTGGCTCTCTCATTGAGCGAGAACGAGTGGGTACAGCACTATTTTGAAATGAAGCAAACTTAGATCTCAAACGCGGTTCTGGGGTTCCTTCAAGCTGATCGGGCTCCTGGTGTTTCCTTGTCTCCGACATGAGCTTAGCGCCAACGCCACTCCTTGTTATAGTAGCGATGGCACCTGGTCTTGTCTCTGCCAGGGAAATACGGTCTTGGTTTCCCCACTTTGGCCGAAGCACCGCCTGAGCATCAGTACGTGCTCTGGGCCTAGTGGAGACCAGCCGTGGGGCATTTTCTGCGGCTCCTTTTGAGACCTCTGAGACGTAGTCCCTAGGCACATTTACCGCTGGTATGAGCGCAAGCTCAGAGGGGCCGTGCGGTATTGTCTCTGTTTCTGCCTGTGCTGATTTTGAGGGAGGGATAGGTCTACCATGACTGGGTCTAGACGTTGTTAAATCAGCTTTGCCAGCGACAGTCGTAGTAGTAGGGGTAACAGCGGAAGAAGGGGGATTTATGGCCGCAGTAGCGTCCATGGTACTGCGAGCCCTGGGATGACTAGAGTTCGTGATGATGTGCTTCGAGTTGTCGCTCAAAGCGGCACTGCCAACAGAGGCAGTGGCAGTGGCAGTGTCTTTGGTTCGGTCCCTGTCTTTGGTCGCAGGCGGCGCCTTGCGCAGAGTTCGAAGGGACCTTGACCGAGCCAGTTTTCCCAGCATTTTGGTGTCTTTTTATGAGCGAGGAAGCTTTAATATCACAGCAAATTGGGGATGAAACATGCCGAGAAGAAGTCCAGAGCAACGTGTACGAATTGTTGGGTTGCTTTTGCTCCACTACAGCCTGCAGATGGAAAAGAAAAGAAAAAAGATGCGAGGTTTCCAAAGATATGAACGAGATGGTGGGTTCAAGCAGAGAAGCAGGATTTTGGAGTTTTTTTTGGGTTTTTTTGTTTTGATAGCGGAGAAAATGCAGGAGGAAAAATGGCGAATGATTTGATATGAAAGAAAGAAAATAGTTGGTTGAAAAGAGCGACAGCAGGAAAGGTAAGAAAAAGAAAGGAGAGACTTTGCGTGTGGCTTGAGAATGAGAAGAAGAGGAAGAGGAAGAGAAAATGAATGAAGGAATAAGAAGAAAGGATACGAAAGTAAGAAGACCAGCTTGCTTGTTCACAAGAAAAGAAGGAAAGGGAAAAGAGGGAAAGAAAGAAAGAAGGAAAGAACAAACTGAAGTCGGCCTGATTTGCCCATCTAGGATATTACCTTCTTAAACATCCAATAAAGTAGGTAACTGCCTTTGTTCCAACTTTAGCGGTTTTTGTCTATCCGTCGTCGTCATTGCTGGCGCTGCCAATCCAAGTTACTGCCCTACACAGAATTCCCACAACAGCACACATACGCAAGCTTGGCTCTGCCATCCTGCTCTCTAGCGAATGCCTTGAAAGGGATTGCTTGCAGAACATAATCTACGACAGAGGTCTTGCTACAACGCGAGTTTTGAATCTAACAGTCCTAGCTAGGCCTAAACCTGGCTTACAAGCACTGGTGGGGTTCGCTTTACCCTGTGTAAGCGAGCAAGTAGACGGATAGCGAGTAGCAAAGCAGTTTCCCGCTAACAAAAAATGGAAGCAGTCACTAGGAGCAACTTCCCTTTTTGCCCTTGTGCTTTCTTCTGGATCCTTCCCCTTTCCAGGTCATTTCCCACGTCTAGCCAGTAGTATTTGGCGCAAGAGAACAGGCAAGAGCCTTGTCTGGCCTCGCAAAGTTCATATTTCAAGTCGTCATTGGATTTCGCAAAAGGCACTCCCCTCGCAGTCTCGTTGTTTCCTTCCTCAACCATCCCATGGCTGCTTGTGATTGGCTGACTGTAACATTAACAAGCAGCGCAATCGTACAATGTATGTCGCTATTCCCACACCAACAAGCCCCCATCTCGCACCCAGACCAATCACCTGGCTCATCTCTCCTTTGCATCTTCATTGCGCAATTTCTTCACCGCTGCCGCCCGGCTGCGTCAAGCCATGGATTTTCTGCTCGTACTGTGTGCTGGAAAAACAGTTTGATTCGTATGTCCCCCAGTAGGCAATGGAGATTTCAGGGTCACCAGCGGACATTAAGGCAGAAGAAGTTGTTAGTTCCATTTAAGGTAGGGATCAAGCCCACGCCAAGAAGGCACTAGCTCAGGGCCCCTGCCTTTTGCCATGTTCTAGTAGCCCCGTTGCCCAGTGCTCCTTATGTAAGCAGGTTTCTAAATAGCCTGTGCTTCCATACTTCCTACTTTTCTTCCTCGTCTCGTGCGCCCTTGTGAAGCAAAGAAAATGCAAGGCTTGTCTCAGCTCGCTACACTTCTGAGTCGCTATCACACTCATCAGAATCAGCCTCAAAAAGACAATGATTCATCGCCCGGCACAGAGGAACTCCCTACACCCATGGACCGGGCTGCATAAACGAAGGCTAGCCACATTCACATGCACACTGCAGCCTAGGTAACCATGGCACAACCAATTCTTTGCTGATCCTGGGCAATTTAGGAGCACGAGCACATAAGTTTGAATTCTGAAACACCAAGTGTCAAGTTTCACTGGCTCATTCTTAGTCTTGTATGGTTTCTCCCCTTTTGCATACTGTTTAATCTGCTCTGTAGAATAGTACCATCCTCTTGAGAGGGGAGGAAGCCCTGAGTACCGAAAAAGAAAAAAAATAACAGCACAAAAGGCCCCCAATCAAATACCAACAAAACGAAAAAACCCCGACCGGTCCTTCTGTTAGGTAGCACTTGTCGTCAGTTCTTGCCCATTGTCAACTAATTTGTCCTGATCTGCAGTATGGCTACGTTCTAGAAAGCCTCGGCTCGACTCCCTTCCTGGCCTTCTCGTGCCCTTCCCTTGTATCCCCTATTTCGCACCACGGTTTCTTTTCTACCAGCCCGTCCACTTGCCGGCCTTGCAAAGTGGTGCCAAGTGCGTCTTCTTCTATTCATATCGTAACATATGCCATTTTCGCCCTAGATGCAGCTGTCGCTTCTCAAACACTTTGATTCCGTGTGTATAGATATCGTGTTTGTCACAGCTAGCCTTCCTGCCCTTGTTTCGTCTGATTTGTGTATCTCACACCCTGGTCCTAATCATCAAAAGAACCGGGGTATCGTCTCATACCCCCTCCTCTACCTTCTTCGTTTCGGGTATATCCCCCCTGCTGTAGCTCTAGCCTCTCTATGTCTAGCCTTGGCCTTACCAACCTTTTCCTAGACAACAGAACCTTCAACCTTCTTCGTCATGCCCTGACCGCCTCCCCCTCCTTGCCTCTTTTCTCCTCCTTCCCTAGTTGCTTTGATTCCTTGGCCTTGCTAAGAGAGTCTAGTGTCTTTGTCAGTCTACTGGCTCGGCGCTGATAGATTGCTGACATTAAGGGCCATAGCTAAACTTTTGTCTTGTTGAGCTCAACTTACCAGCACTAGTATTGGCCTAATTTTCCACTTCTCTTTGCCAATTTCATCATAGCAGGATATAAGTCCACCGCCGCGTCTTATATGTCCCCTAACTCCGATATGCTTTTGCTTTCTACATGCGCTACAGTCGCCCGGCTTGGCTGGTAGTACTCCTCCCACGCTTTATTCCGCCCTCGTGAGCAACTATACCGCACGTGTTTGACGATTGCCCGCATTTGTTTATGCCAGCAATGCTATATGTAAAGCTCTATAAGTCGCTTTTTATTCTCCTATCATTATCCCTTGTCTAGGAAGCTTTTAAGCCCCTCCCCGTCGCTGTTTTGTTATACTTGCATCATGGCATGGCCTCTTTTGCGCACATTGATGCTTTTGTTGGTTTTGTTCGAAGAGCAAGCCGCGCTCGACGAAAGCAAGTCCAAACTTGATCTAAAAATAGAAGTTCAAATACTTGCATTTTCTTGATATCTCTCATATCTTTCGCGGGTTTTCGCGTAGTCTGATGAAACTCTCCGTTTCTTATGCTGTGCCTAGTGCCGATGCCATTCCTAGGGTTATAGTGTGTGTATATAGGGTCTAGCTGGAGCTACCACTAGAATCGCACAAAACACTTAAACTAACCCCGCTTTTTACAAATGAAAGAAGCGTTCGCGAGGACAAGCCGAACTGAGTAAAAAGGAGCCAGCTTCATGCGAACTGAACGGTTAATGTATATCTCCATGATCGCAAAAGCGGTAACCACCCCTTCTCCCCAGTTAATAGACTCATCTTGTTTGTTCTGGGCTGTGTTTTGTGTTGCATTGCAAGGCAATGTATTGTACCAAACACAATATGTCAGCTGGACAGGCTGACTAGAGCGATTCAGAGGTTGTGAGCATATAGCGAATATTCAAACAGACAAATACGAAGATGATTGGTTGGGAAGAGGCCCAAACACCATCTATAGTACAGTAGTTTTGAAGCGCCTTGCTTGTTGCTGGACTGGCCTAGCTCGAAACAAAATGAGGGGCAAGTCAAGACAACGGGCTGTATGTAGCTCGAGCGAAAGGGCAGTCAACTATGACGTGATCTTGACGAAGAAGCTGGAGCAACCATGATTGTCACTAGTAGCATAAGCATATTGCAACAGCCGGGCCTGTATTGTGGATGGAGAAATAGAAAATAGCAGGGAAATGACTGAATTCTGCTATGCTCTCCAAGGCACAGTGAGCGTTACTTTCGCAGACACACATATGATACATATATGACACACGATGTAAATCAAGTCCAATGTGGACAAAGCTTTCTTTGGCGTTACTCGAGAACAATTGGACCCTCTTCCATTAACCCGCTTTTTCTGCTTCTCCACCTCTCGCTGCAAACCCCAACCGCCAACCCTAGACTAGCTAAGCAAACACTCGCACTTTCTTTTGTTTGCCAACTTTCACAATCTTGGCCTGCTTGACTTCCTTCACTCCTTTTCCCCTCTGTCATCATCCACGCTGAATATACCTTATTCGTCTCTCTCATCCCCCCCCCATCTCCCTTTGGCTTTCATCTCTCAATAGAAATCTCACAATGTCGTGGCAAGGCAAGTCTCCCACCCCGTGTTGCTCAGCTTTTTAATTGCTGCCATTGCCCAGGTTTGCCGATGTGCCTTGTTGGTCACCTTAGTCCAACCCAATTTGCGCCCCCTCTACACACTACCAACAACCAGCAAGCTGGGACGTTGATGCTGCTACACATGTAGAATTCGCTTGACACAGGGCCAGCTTGCTACTATATATATATCCTCTTTTGCTCTTTTCCATTTATACTCTAGCTATTTTACTAATTATTCCTTACTTTGCCATATAGCTTATGTCGATACTACGTGAGCTACCCCTCCTTTGCCTTTTCCTCCTACCGACTCTACCATCGCTAAGATTTCATCGGGATACCATACGGACGAACTCAATACTAACACAATGGCATGATTCCCCCAGCCTCGTTGGATCTGGACATGTCGATAAGGGTGCCATTATCAGCGTTGATGGTAAAAGTGTTTGGGCCATCTCTCCCGGATTCACGGTAATTCTCTCCTACATCAAAGCCAGCATCACTATCCACACACGCATGCCTCATATGCTGCACACGTTTTCGAACACGGAGAATACCTATACGCGGTGTTATATGGGCGGCGGTGAACTGGAGCTGCTTCACGGCCACAACATAAGCAACTTGCGATCAACTCCGTTAACATCGTTCTGTAGATCCACCCTAACGAGCGGGAAATCATATGCAAAGTTCTCAGCGCTACAAATGCCGCTAAATCGGATGCTTCCAAAGAGACAGTCGTAACAAATGCCCAACAAAACGGTATTTACTTGAACAACGAACGCTTCGTTGTGTTTAAGGCCGAAGACCGGAGCTTGTATGGTCGCAAAGTATGTTTCGACTGATTAGATGTTAGTGTCTTCTGCTAGACTTGCTGCTAACTTGTTACTTCACTTGCTATTTAGGGACACGAAGGCATTTGTGCTGTCAAAACCAAACAGGCTGTCATTGTTGGCCATTATAAAGAAGGACAACAGGCCGGTAACTGTAGCGTGGCCGTCGAAGGTCTGGCCGACTATCTGATCAAAAACCAATACTAAGCTGCATGCGCCTATGGTATACCTATACAAGGCAGGCACATAGGCAAATAATAATGAAGCTTGCTGAAGTAGCTACATTAGTTAGGCTGGCAAAAAAAGTCCATGGTCTGGCTGGTCTTTTCAAAGGCATGTGATACCTATTACCATGCACCGGGAGTGTATATGGAGAGTCATAGACTATGTGCCCTTGGAATTGCAATGAGCACAATTAATACCGGCTGTCTCGCGCCGTGTTTGAAACTTTTGCTTGGAATCTACGGACACGGCTAGTCATCATAGTAGTTGTCACATTTGTTGCCTGTGACGTCTAACCTTTCAAATGTAGAATCAGCCTGACTTATAGAGCATCATCGATAGCAGAAATGCGAGTACTTGGGGAGAGTTTGCTTATGATGGGCATCTGAAATAACTGTCAGCGTACGTCCACAGCAGCTGTACTATGGTATTAAAAGTCGAAGCGCGGTGTGCAAATCTGTATACCTACTACTACGACGGAGAAGGGAGGAACAATTGTGTCTCGTAGTAGTACAGCCATGATCGACAGGAGAGCAATAACAAGCTCGCGCACCTAATGTCCAAAGGAGATGTTTAGGAAACATCCCACACGGAATGAGCCAGCAACAAGATTCGCCTGCACCATTATATGCAACCCCGCTAGCCAACATGCTACGAGGCTATACTGGCAAATCACTGTTGCGTGCCGAAACTCCAAGCTTGTCAATGCCAGCAGCAATATAAGGGCCAACCACAGGCACAGCACGGACAAAGCCTGAGATGGTTCCGAGGAAGTCACCAAACAGGACGAGAATGCCATAGAGCTCGATACAGAAGCCGATGAGCGGCCAGCGCATGAGGATCAAGGTGATGCCGCCCAGGAAGGCAGCCGTGCCTTTGGCTTTTTGTTTGCGCGCGAAGAACATCAGTGTCTTCTGTGGGCCGATAATTAAGGTTAGGCCGATTAGGAAGAGGATCTGGAGGCGACAGAACGTGAGGAGGCGCTCCCGTGTCAGTATGTTGAGCAGGTAGAAAATATCAAATATCAAAGGAGGATTGGGGGGGATGTCTGTCATACATTGCCCATGGCTAGCCTGAAGTGAGCGACGGACAGTTAGTAGACTGCTAGATAGCCCTCATATCTCTGATTAGATAGAAAGACTTACATTGCGCGATCAAAGAACATCATGATGCCACCGATGAGAAAAAAGCCACCTTCAAAAGGTCTTGTTAGTAGGGTGTATTGAGTATAACATCACATGCCTAGCTAGACAATGCCACCCAGGTAGCCCATAGAGGACACGAGACGCGCTATGGCGGTGCGATTTTGACGAGTATTTAAATGGGCGCTGAAATGGAAACGAACCTCCGGAGCAGAAGGCAACACCAATCTCTAGAATTTTGGGCCATTGTTAGCACTTGAGCTTATCTTGGGGGGGTATTGGATGAAGTTGTCACAAGGGGTCGGAGGAGGGGGACTGCGCATACTCTGCTGGTCAGATAGCCACATGGAAGCCATGATTGTGAATATTTCTTGATATATTGAATGTTATAATGAGGTCCTAGGCTGATGTTTTGCGCTGGATGCACACCGCGAGGGGCTGTTGTCGTTGTCGTTGTCGTTGTCGTTGTCGTTGATGGCAAGAGTTGCTGGTTGTGATGGCACCCTGGGTTCTTATTTTTTTTGTCTGTCGAGAAGTCGCTTCTATCCTCGGTGAGCTCTCGGTGAAGGTTTAGGAGTGGAAAAGAAGTAAAAATGAATATTTGTAGAAAGAGACAATTGGAAGAGCTTGTCAATGGTGTTTAGGGCTAAGAATCGTGAAACAAAAACGAAAGAATTTATTGTCTGCCTAAACGTCGAAACACTAATCGGCACTCATGTAGCGGCAGTGTCGAGCATTGTTCTCAATTGAGGATTGTTGCAATAGGGCTTGAGCTTACTAACTTTTAGCTTTTAGTAGTTAATGGAGCTTCTAAAGAAGCTCCATTTGTGGAGGAGCTAGCAGGCTGCGGCTAAAAAGCATGTCTATCGGGTGCGCCAGTGTTCTCTCCCCTTCTTTAGCAACGATCTGACTTATCTTCACATCACGATCGTGGCGTTAAAATACTAGGAAACTGCCGAACGCTCATCGGCTATGTCCTGCAGTAGAGCGGGCTAGTCTTCCATTTCCGGATGCTGGCTAGTAATTCTATAAGAGTCCCCCCACCGTCTCGATACAACACAGAGTCACGTTCTTGATCGAGAATCACCGGACTCATCGCCGTACAATACAGGGCAAATCACAGTGGCTATCTTGGGGGTTTTCTAAAGACAGGGGATGGAGCATATAGGCGGCTGGAAATAGTTGGGTCATCTATAATGTGCCAACCGACGAACAGCAAGCATGGCTGCCTTCGAGAACGGACACTCCGTTGCGTCTTGTGCCGCCATTGACAGCATAGGTGTAAAGCTCGGGGCTTCGGGACTTGGTCAAGACCGAACAAAAGACCTCTTCAGCTGATGTTTGGCCTGTCTGAGAGACGACGAATAGCTACTAAAAACATGGCAGCCTCCTGCTCTTGGTAGAAAAAGTCACGCTATGTGGCTGGCTCAACTTTCCACTGCTGAAGGTGGTGAAGATGAAGGCATAGATAACATTCTTAATTTATCTCATCCTTTGTCCGTTCCGTTGCTAGCTCTGGCTATCTACCGTTTCTAGATTTCCACTAACATAAGCCTCCACTGCGTTGAGCAGCCGTCATCTATGTTGAGACTCCGAATTATTTTCAATTCCACGAAATGAGGGCCGACTAGCCACTTGATTGAACACATACGTGCTGGTTAGAAATCTTTTCAGGCATACCTGCATTTGCTCCCTTGTAGCTGGAAGTTAAGACTCTTGTCCTAGGTTTCGGGGGGCGCGCGGAGACTGGATATAAAGAGAACACGCGATTCTCTTGAAAGTTGGAGTCTTTCAGTTTGTAGACATTATTTTTGAAAGCTACCGAGAAAGAGCAAAGAGTATAATACATTACAATAACCGCTAAGCTGCTGCCTATACTTCCAAGATACACATACCTCCTCTTCGTATCAGCAAGGCCGTCCTTTTGGTGCCGTCATAGAACCCAATATCAACGGAGGGCGATGAACTAAAGCGAAGTAACCACAAGGTGCTGAAAAGTGCCCGTTTCCACACACACATTCATACAGGCCCAAAACTGCGCGTATAAGGAGCAAGGGAAAAACCTAAAGCTCTCTATTTCAAGACTGTGTGTGCTCCTCGGGCCTCCAGATACATCTCAGCTACACCCTGAGGTAATTCGCGAATCATCCCAAATATCTCTTTGTTGTGATAGCGCATGCGTGTCTTAGGATCAACATATGCTGCTGGCAGTCCCGTAACATCGCAGTAGCGCCTGGAATGGGACATGGACGGCGCCGATTCTATGTTGGTGTATGTCGCCACAGGAACGCCACCAGCCTTCACTGCATTCTTTTCAAGCACCATCTTTGCTAAGCTCGTTGATGCTTGGGCAAGATGATCCCCATTGTTTTCCCTGCCGTTGCTCGTCGGTGTCGAATCGCCACTCGTAGACACACTGCCATTGTCGGTGGCAGCGGCACTGGCTTCAAGTGATGCAGCTTGTGCAGAGGCCTCTCGTTTGTGAATATCTCCAAGAATAGTCTTGAGGTTTTTGTTGCGCCGTTGGTTTGGCTTCCAGTGCGAGTTGCGAAAGGTCTTATGGATGGAGTGCATGTCGAGAGATTGGAGGAACTCAATGTGCGCTAGCTGCGCTTCGGTCGGAGCAGCCATGGTAGAGTTGGTACTGAGTATATTGGCGCTGATGAATAATGGCCTGGGTCTTTGTAGACGCGATTTAGGTTGATTTTTGGAAGCGATTGGTGTAGCAATGTGGGCGATATACATTGGATTAGAGCTGGTTGCGCTTGGGATGTTGTCGCTAGATTATGCCTTTGTTCACCGCCTTTACTATCTAAGCCATTTCACATGGTAGGCTAACAGCCCGACTTTGTAGAACTGCCATCAACCTAGGATCAGCAACAACAAACCACCTAATTATTGTCAACATGGTGGGCAAAGATCGTTTCCATAGCAAAACCTAGTGCTGTGCTAACATAGCTATAGGAAAGCCCGCACGAACATCAGCAGAATCTACTGCTAGGCCGTATCATCACCAACGTTGTAAGTGTATAGTTAGTTGTTTATACCAACCTATCTCTGCATTAATTCTGCCAGTGTGAGAGCGCCGAACTAACAGAAAACAGGAGAAGCTAAACGAGGCTGTCATGGTTATGAACAAGGCTCTCCAAGTAAGCCCTACTTACACATGTCACCATTTATCACGGAATGAACATGGACTAACATGGCATAGGACATCAACGTTCAAAACATGAACGTCGAACTTGTTGCGCAAATGTTCAAGAATTACCAATCTAATGTGCTTTTCCATCTTGAAGGTAGGATTTTACTTGAGTGACGGGGCACATGTAGTATGGGGGAAGAGTAGCTGACAGCGTACAGAAACAAACACCCTAAAGCCACCCTCATGATACATGTGCCAACTACGAAGTGGCCTTGGATAAATAGGTAGTTGGCTAATATGTGTTATTCTTTTATTTGTTTGTGTTATTTAACGTCTACCTACTGGTCTTCCACTGCAATACGACGGCATACGACGGAGTTTGTGCTATTCGCTACACACCACACGTGCACAAAAAGAAGGGAGGGTTTTGCCGGAGACGATGCCGCTGATCACAGAAGTGGAGGCTTGGGCTACGACAAAAAAAGGTACAATCCTACTGATAGGCCTAACCAGGATTCGAACCTGGGCTTACGGAATCAGAATCCGACGTCCTAACCAACTAGACTATTAAGCCGCATATTTCAGATATTTTTGCAAAATGTGCGCTTACTGGACTATATAAACATGCTTCGGAGCTGGGCGAAGAATCGCCAATCATTGAAGCTTTATCAATAAACTCATCAAATTGTATGTCTCGAAGCTGACATCCAGACGAGTTGACGCAGTTCTCTGCTTCAATTGATGCAAAGTTCGACTCCCTACTCCGCACATCCCACCCTTACAGGACAATACGTCCTGAGCAGCAATACTAAAATTTCACAACAACAATCCCCAAACACAACCTGCTTTCTTTGCGCCCATCGCGAAATTCAGTGTGAGACAAGGCTGAACTCAGAATCCAACTACCAATGCTCATAGCCTTACCAATTATTCCACGATCTCTCGCAACACAAGCACAGCCTTGAGCTCTTCGCGGCGCTAAACCAGATATAGTTATGGCCCCAACCGCCGTTGATTCTTCCACAATGGACATAGATCTTGACCCGCGCAAGCTGCCGCCTCAGCGCACATACCCGCCTGCTAAGATATATCCAGTCCGTGAGGCCAAGTTTGAGCAAACAATTCCAGTACAGCAAGATGGCCGGGACAGGGCGCTTTCACTCCCTTCAGGAAGTGCGGCAATTGTGATTGATAATGGTTGGTTATCACCCCTTCAGTTTCAAGGCCCTTTCATCTTCACTAACCACCCGACTCTTGCTATGGTTTATAGGCTCGTCTTCTGTGCGTGCAGGCTGGTCCTTTGACGAACGTCCCCGATTTAGCATACCGCCGATATTCTGCAAATACCGCGACCGAAAGGCCGGCAAAACTTTCACATTTGCTGGCGCAGACTGTTATGCCGATAACTCTGCTCGATCACACATCAAGAACGTGTTCGAGGCCGGCACTAATGTTGTCAGTTCGTGGGATGCCATGGAACATGTGCTCGATTATATATTCATCAAACTAGGCATGAATGAGGTGGATGATGCTATTGACGTGCCTATTGTCATGACCGAGGCCGTTGCCAATCTAACGTACAGCCGAAAGAGTGAGTTTATCCTAATCATAGGAAAATATCTGAGCAATCACTAATGATAACTCAGCCATGTCGGAACTTGTCTTCGAGTGCTACGGTGCTCCCTCGCTCGCATACGGTATCGATTCGCTTTTCTCTTTCAAGTACAACCAAGGCTCAACTGGCCTGGTGGTTTCCTCTTCCTACACATCGACACATGTCATCCCCGTTGTCGAGTCGAAAGCTATTCTATCGCAAGCTACTCGGCTTAACTGGGGCAGCTACCAAGCTTCAGAGTACCTCCTCAAGCTGCTCAAACTCAAGTACCCGACATTCAACGGCAAGCAAACAGTGTCACAAGCAGAGCACATGATACGCGACTTTGGTTACGTCTCTACCGATTACGACAACGAGCTTTCTCACTACTTGGAATGGACGGGCTTGGAGGACCGTGATATTGTAGTGCAATACCCTTATGTTGAAGAAGTCGTGATTCAAAAGAGCGAGGAAGAGCTTGCCCGCATTGCTGAGCGCAAACGCGAGGGTGGCCGCCGTCTACAAGAGCAGGCAGCCAAAATGCGTCTAGAAAAGCTTATGCAAAAGGAACGTCAGTTAGAGCATTACAAGCAAGTGCAGACTAGACTTCAAGAGACCAACAAGAAAGACACTAAGAGGCTTCTGGATGATAATGAGCTCAAGGACGAGACGCATCTAGAGCGAGTCATCCGCGATCTTGACAAGGCTGTCAGGAAAGCCCGGACAAAGGATGTTGGTGGTGCAGATGAGGAAGAGCAAGGCCCGCCTGTTTTCGACTTGATCGACATCCCTGATGATGAGCTGGGCGAATCGGATATCAAAGCCAAGAAGCTGCAGAAGCTGGCTAAGGCTAACTATGAAGCACGGCAGCGTGCCAAGGCTGAGAAGCTGGCTGAAAAAGAGAGAGTTGCAGAGGAGAAGCGGTTGGATGACGAGCGCCGCGACACGGATACCGAAGCATGGCTGGCCGACAGACGCGATGCCTTGGCAGCGACTCTCCAAAAGATCAAAGAGAAGGAACGCCTCAAGGCTGACATGGGAAACCGCAAGAGTCTGGCTTCCCAGATCCGCATGAAGAGCATTGCCAATCTGGCCTCTGACACGCCGACCAAGAAACGCAGACGTGGGGGTGATGACGATGATTTTGGCGCCAATGATGATGACTGGGGTGTGTACCGCGATATTGCCGACCAGTCGGACGAAGAAGAGGAGGATTTAATGGGAAAACTCAACTCGCTTGAGCAAGAGCTGCTACGCTTCGACGACGATTTCACCTATGAAGACACCTTTGCAGCCAAATCGGACTGGAGCAAGAGCCTGATCCACGCATTCGAGCGCGGCCCCCGGCCATTTGACAGCGACTCGGTTGCTGAAGCAAATCAGATTCACCTCAATGTTGAGCGTATTCGCGTGCCTGAAGTTGTTTTCCAGCCGTCTATTGCCGGGCTTGATCAGGCGGGTCTGGTGCAAATCGCTGGTGACATTCTCAACCAACGCATGTCGGGCCACGCGGGGCGTACGGCAATGCTCCAAGACGTGTTTTGCACGGGTGGTAACACCATGTTCAGGGGCTTTTCGCAGCGTCTTGAAGACGGTCTACGCATGCTGCTAGAGGCCGGGGCACCCCTTCGAGTGAGATCCGCGCGTAATCCATTGGAAGATGCCTGGAAGGGTGCGGCACAATGGGCTGGCTCGGATGCGTGGCGCACGGCAACGATTACGAGGACAGAGTATGAGGAGAAAGGTAGCGATTACATCAAGGTATGTCTTGCAGAGAAGGTTCCCGTCCCTTTTTTTGTGGATTATTTACTAATGCTGTGACCGACAGGAGCATGATATGGGCAATTCGTACGTGCCACTATGAGATGCAAGAGGAGTTTATCACGAAACTAGGATTAATCTTGGAAATTTATTTATCAACAACCAGGAAACATGCTGATATTTTAGTCACGTCACGACCAGTAAGCTACAACAAGGACGCAATAAATGATTCATAGAAAAGATCGAAAAAAATAATAATGAGGGAAAACAGTAGTAACCCAAGGTTCTGTAAACGCCGCTGATCTAGCAGGCCAGTCGGTTCACTAGACGTAACAAATAGGGCCTCATGGGGGATAGGGAGGAAACGTCGCAAGAGCAAATCCCCGGGTATAAGACGATTGAGTGGAAGAGCGTAATCGGTGTACTAGGAGGATGCCAAGACGAGACGAGAATGAAGACGGCAAAGATTAAAAAATCACAAGTTGGGCTGTTTGGTGGAGGTCCATGCCCAAAATCGTGATGTTGAAGGCATCTAGAAGCATCTACTTAACTTCTAGGCCACAGTAGGGCTCTGCGATGCCGGCTGCCTGCCGGCTGCTTCAAGGCCGGCAACAGCTTGTGCTACCTGGTCCAAAGATGGCGCGTTGTTAGTAGTATCGGGGGTGTCAGCTACCGTGGCTTCTCCGGTAGCTTGTGTCTTTGATGAAGCCTGAGTCTGAGCCTGAGCCTCAGCCTGAGTGTGGGCTTGGGCTTCAGAAGCGATCTGGGCAGCCGCATTGTGAGTGCTCCGGCCATCATCCTGAGGGGACGGCGAAGAAAGGACAGGAGCAGACGCAACTGGAGCTGGAGCCGTGGTTGTCAAGGTGGGAACTCCCGAAGTTCCGGAATGGTCATCAGTGGTCAGAGGCACAGGGGGGGGAGGACACTTGCCCTGAAGATCAAGGAGACGGCGTTGGATGTGCATGCAATATTCGCGCAGAGAATGATTCTCGGCTTCAATCTCCTTCCATCGCTTTTCCATAATCGCATAATTGGCGTTCTCAATCTCCAGTTTGCGGATGTGGTTTTCCTTGCGCTGGCGGAAGGCTCTCTAATAAAAAACATCACCATCAAAAAAGTCAGTTACGTAAGTTCTTAGGAAGCAAGGAAAATCAGCGAGTTTGGACGTGTGGAAAGAAGGGGGAGGAGAAAAAAAACAGGCTTCATGATTGAACACAAAAGCCAGTTTTCTCTTTTTTTATTGCCTCGATTTAGTTTTTCGTTTCTTTGTTTTTTTTTCTTTTTTTTCATTTACGTGAATGTTTTCATTGAGAAGAAGAAAAATTCCTTGAGCTTCGAGAAAGCCTTTAATCACGAATTTACCAAAGGAGAACCCCCTCTCTTTTGCACCACTTGGTGGCATTTGTTGTCGACAACGGATCCGATGCTCAAGACGACTCAATGCATCGGAAAAAAGAAAAAGAAAACTCTAGCAATGTGGCCAGACATCAGGGAAGACATCTAATGGCGATGGTATAGAAGACAAAGGCAAGTTGAGATGACAGACCGCCATCATCATAACAGTATAGGGAAATAGGGAAATAACGCACCTGGGCTGCTCTGTTCTGCGCAGCTCTCTTACTAGTCGAAAGCTCACGTTTTGCACGATGGCGCCCATCGAGGCTCTGCGACAACTCCGAATCGACACCCTCATCCAAGTCGACGGACATATCCATAGGCACACCAACAGGAGGTGTCAGTGATGGTTGAACCGGCATTATCTGTGTTGTGCTTGTTGGCATAGACATTCCGGATGGAATTAGTGATGCCTCGGGAACCGGCGCAGCGACAGAGGTGACGGGTACTGAGACTGGGACAGCGGCCACAGAAACTGGAATCGATGAAGCTGCCGCTGCCACGGCCGCTGCCTGGGCTACAAGCTGAGGCTGCACGGCATCCGGCGATCGGAGGTGTGGGTGGAGAAACGCACTTCCTCCTTCGGTTACAACAGGAACGTTCTCGCGTCTATCGCCTGTGGCCAGCGCTGCAGCTTGACTAGCCTGTGCGGCGATATTGGAAAGACTTGGACTCGACGACTGTTGTTGTTGTTGTTGTTGCTGCTGCTGTTGTTGTTGCTGTTGTTGTTGCTGTTGCTGCGAATGGTTGTTGTTGGTGGTGTTGCTGCTGCTGCTGTTGCTGTTGCTGTTGCTGTTGCTGTTGCTGTTGCCGTTGGGCTGATCTTCGGGCTGGGCACCCTGTGCAAGGCTCTGGAGCAGTTCCATGTTGGCCCGTAGCTGACTTTCTGGCTCGGCATTCGAGTTGTTATACTCTTCAAAGGACATGTTGACTTTGACGTCCATTCTATTGTGAGAGGCTATGATTGGTAATCCACGGCGAAATGACAACGCATACGACGCTGCCGGATTGGATTAGAGCGGGGGAGGGACTGTAAACAAGCGCAATATAGTGGGAAACAAGACTTGACACGGTGGAGGCGAAGCTAGTAGCTCAGGCAGTTTATATGCTGCTTGTTGTATTTGGAGAAGAAATACGACAAGTGGGACTGTCTTTTTTTTTTGCTGTGATGCGCACACCAAAAGAGACAAGGCTGTCAATGCGGCTAAAAGATGAAAAAAAAAAAAATTTGGCTAAAAAAAGGGTGCACTAAGGGAAGAAGAAAATGAATCGCAGAAAATCGGGACAAAAAAGTTCACCAGAGCCAGAAAATTCTAGAAACACACAGCAACCAAATAGCTGCGTCAAAAATAATAACATTATATTCGCACGCATTTGATTCTCCTTCCCAAAATACATCAAAACGCGAAGCAAAATATCGAATATCTCGAACAAAGCCCACGACTAACCAGCGGCCAACCGTGACGCGAACCAAGCATAAAAGCCAGGCACCTATCTACTGTGCTGTGAGCGGGCTTCTGCCATGCACCACAGTCACCAAACCCAACCAACATACAAATCAAAGCAGATTTTTGCTCTTTCTCGCCAAAGCTTTGACACAAGGCAATGAGCAAAGTCGCATTTGATTTGTCATAACGCCAAAACTGGGATATTCTCCGACTGCACGTCAGTCAGCCATTTGCTGTCGAAGTTAGGGTTAAAATAAACGAGCCCGAGGCAATGCAAATCCTTGATGACAAAGCAACTCGTCAGGTGGCACAGCCGCTCGAGCGCTGATTGGCTAAGATTGCCCTTTCCTTTTCCCCAGAGAGTACAGTTCTCTCGGACCGCTATCGACGCTCTACCAGGACGCCAGTCTCCTTGCCTTGATTGGCCTGGCTGGACCTGCATTGATCCGATGCCCCCGAGCCTCCACACTTGAAGTTCGTACGTCTTTCTGGGCGCAACTAGACTGTGTCCTGTGGTTCGTTGCTCACCAGGCCGAGGTGTGCCTTGGAACCCTCTTCCTTGCGCAGGCAGTTTGGCAGGCTCTTCTGCATCTGGCAATAGTTTAATCAAATCTTTGATTAAGGGCGCGGATACTGGCTTGGCCTTGTCTATAAATACAGATATGTGGTGCGGAGATAATGCTTAGCTCAACTGCTGGTCTCGATGGCATTCTTGCTCTAGCTAACAGGGGCGATATTAGCCGATAGCTCCTTGGGAATGTCCTGTCTTGCTGCTCCTTTGGGATACAGGCTGTGTGCTTGGTATGTTGCTTGCCTCTCACACGCTGTCTCTCGCGTGGAGAGTTGCATTTTGGACTTTCTGTCTCTCCAAGGGCCTGTCCCTCAGGCTGGCTTCCTTCCTCACTTCTATCAACTAGTCTTCTACCGGCTGTGTTTGTGTCTGGCCGAGCTTCGGCCTTCCCCGGTGTTGTCTTCCTTATGCTGCCACTGTAGACTATTGGGGCAACCCTCTAGCTGGGCTTGGCTTCTTGGGTCGGCCGGCTATTCTGGGCACGCTGGCAGCCCGGGGCAGTTTTTCTTGCTTGTCTTCAATAATTCAAGGCATGTGCTGGTGAGACTGTTGTCCTCTATTTCGCACCGTTATTTTCTTGTCCTTCCTAGCCGCTGTAGTTCATTGCAGGTTCCGCCGCCTCTTGCCGGGCGCCTTTGTCCATAGTCTTCGGGGACTGCTTCACCAGGTGCTTTGGCCAATGCCTTTGCTGGGCTGACTGCAAGTTGCTCGATGTGCTCTTCCCGTCTGGCAAGCACGCTTAAGAACCTGTATCACGAGGGCGACATCCATCCACCCATTTATTCATTCATTCCTTGACCGCTGGGGGGAATTCCTTTTTGACGGTCTCAGAAGTCTTGCGGCGCCCTCACGTTCGACCCATATCACCAGAGGAGGTGCGTCGCGGTAACATCTCTATGCATTGTGAAATAGCGTCTTTTCTAGAGGGCTCTTGAGCAAACTGGACAACAACGGCGTGCCATGCGCGGGAGTGGCTTGAATGATGTCATCCTCCGTTAGGTAAGCGTCAATTTCAACCTTTGAAGGTCTAGCTTTGCAACTGGGAGGCTTTCTCGCCAAACTCTGCCCGAGGGCTTATCTTCCGTGCGAGATCTCAAGATTGCTTGATTAGTAGCCTGAGAGCTCAACGGTTGTCATCTCGGCCTGGGGTTTAGCCCTGTGGTTGCGCGTCTGCCTGCGTGTTTCCATTCAGGTCTACATGATCTAGAACCCACGACACTCGTACTGTTCTACTAGGACTCTTAACCTTTTAGCGGCTCAGAATATGGTTATGGTGTCTGGAGATGTGCTATTTCGTGTGTGCGGGCTTCCTAAACAGTCCACAACGCCTTGACTGTCTAGACAGAGTCAGGTCTTCTCTACATCTCTGTGCCCTGTAGCCTACTTCACTGCTTTATAGACTCCGTGCACTTTTACATTGGCAAATTCCATCCGCTTACCTAGAGCTATGTGTTCTGTCCCCAGGGTAGCTCCGTTTGTGGTGGCCAGTCGGCCTAGGGTATCGGCCCTGACGGAGTACGTCGGTTTTGTCCTCTGTTTGGCGAGGCGGTTGCTGCAGTTTTGATGTAGTCCCTGTTCGTCAGGAGGGAGAGCTCTCTAGAAACTCATGTTCACCGTCCCCTCGACATTTCCTCCGCTCTCCTTTCCTTCCTTTCCTCTCTCCTTCTTTTTTTCGGTTACCTCCTGTCTGTGTACTGTGTTTACCGTTCTCACAGGAGGTGTTTGGGGTTCCGATACAGGACACCCGCTGCGTATTTCGTCGCTTTCGTGTCTTTCAGTAGCTTGTCTGTGAACCTCTGGCTCCACAGTCTCAGCAGGGCCTTGCACGTCCACCAGTATCCTCGTTCCTTTGGTTGCTTGCAGTGGGTACACCCGCGGGGGCATCCGTGCTTGAAGAAGTCGTGGTACTGGTCGAAATAGGTGGACCGCAGGGAATACCCTTGAGCGGGCGGTATCCTTCCTGTCTACTGGAATCACTGAGATCAAACGACGCCGGATTGGTTGCCGGACAGAATTAACCCTCGCATCCAGTTCTTGAAATCGACCCTGAATGCGTCGTTTTTTCCAGCGTCTAGCCACCGCCAGTGACTTCATTTCTATCATCGGGGCCAACCAGGTCCCGTCCGGCATCTGGAGTTTAGCGTCCATGCCTGCTGCTGTGTGTTCCTTGTACAGCTCACCCACTTTCAAAGGGACTCTGGCCAGCGCTGGCTATCATCCTTCTTGCTACCACACGCTCGAGGTCCTTCCCCAGGGTTGACAGGAGCAAAACCAGTATATAACTCCTTGGGGGAGATGGTTGCTGTCACAGCTGAACTCTTTCAGGACTATGATTGCGCATCTGCTTTGGCATGAATATGAGTATGAGTATAAGTTGATATCACCACGGAGAATCATCTTCTTTCCCTTCACTGTTTTCTAGTCGAGCGACCATCTTTGTTTGCGAGAAGTACAAAATCACACTTGATATTTTACACTTCCTTCAGAGCCATAAAAGGCTCTAGGTCTAGTTCCCCAAGTTTTGCCTACCCCAGGAAACTTTCCCAGTTGTGCGTTTCGTTCTCTGCGCTAATTCTTACCATGACTCTGTTGTCCCAGCAGACCACTGGCTGTGAGAACTGCCCTTTCGGGGCCGTCACAGCTGCCTTGCAACACATGACGGTCTGCCACTCGCCGCCACAATGTAATTTAATGCATTGGTAACGTCGACCTACTGGTCTTCTACAGCAATACGACGGCATGTTCTGGACGGAAGAGG
>NETT01000246.1:545-17214 GCA_003449175.1 Ceratocystis smalleyi
TATCAAAACTCGCTTGATAGTGATTGGCCATTTCCTCTTCCTGCAGCTTTCCACCTTGGCAGTTTTACCCTCAACTTCAAAACCATCGCACAACTGGATACTCCTACGCCACATCTCCTACAACCATGGACCTCACCCGTCCTTCCGGCTTCCATGGCCCCATAAACATTGACGCCGACTCAAAAACAGACTCGCACATCGTGAAAGCCATCTTGACGCCAATAACGAGAGCACGAGCCCTTTCTGATAGTAGCCAGTCAACCCCCATTAAGCTATCGCCTTCTCCCCTCATCGTTGAGTCTTCCCGAGCTTCCAAAGATGATAGCAGTATAAAGGAGTCATCTGCCGCCACTCCAGTCACCCCCATCCGTGCCTCCTTCCCCCGCAAGGCTGCCGGGCTAGCCGTCCAGCTCCCGGCGCCACCACGAGATTTTGGCTCTCCTCTTGGTTCCTCCTCTGTACAACAACATCCCGTCAAGCCAGCTCCACCCTCCCCCAAACTCACCGACCACCCCCAAATTTACTCTTCGCCTACCAACATCATCCCTCGTCGATCCAGAGGGCTCGACTTTTCACGTGCCGCTACTAGCTTACATCATTCCACCTTGGCTGAACAACACAACCTAGACTCGTCTCCAACTATTGGCAGCAGCCGTGTTGCCAGCCACCCACACAGACGCTCTGGGGATTACGGGGGCACCGAACAGTCTTCCTCCTCGTTATGGTCCGTTATGGCTGGACAGGATAGGAGCTTGATTTCTGCTACTATGGCTAGCGGTGCTAGAGCAGCTTCCCCCGATACCGATTCTAGCTCTGACAACGACGTTATGGATGAGGATATGGACGAGCCGTATATTACAACGCCACACATTCAAAGAACGGCTGTGCCCATGGGCTGGCCGGGAAATGCGCCAGTGAACAGTCTGATGAGCTACCGCGACAAAACACGGCCAAAAAAACTGCCAAAGCGCAGGATACGGACGCCTATGGGCCTTGGTTTTAGTAGCATTTCAAAATCACCGCCCTCGGGCTTGGCTAAAGATGGCCCTTTGGGCATGGCTCACGGTAGGCGTGATAGCATCAGTTGGCAAGCGAACCAACTGCATATTTCCAACAGCGACCCAGATGACTCCATGCGATCGTTTGGGGATGGCGCTGACCGTAGTGTAATCCGTAAAGTCACTACGAAACGCGGCAATCTTCTCGTGAGTTTCCCCAGTAGCTAGCTATCTCTGGTCCTTCCATGCTGACAGGCTAACCTGAAATAGCCCAAAACCAAGGGCTTTGCCCGCATCAAAGCAGCCCTTGCCGAAGAAACTGCTCCAATTGACTCAGAATCTAGACGTGAGGCTGAAGTGGTCAAACAGGTAATGGAAAGTGACCGGCCCGAGCCGAGAAACATCATGCCCAAGTCTGTTTCGACCACGGCGCACTCTTCTCCGAGCCTTGCGCCCGTTGATAGTGCTGACGAAGTTGTTGAGGATGACATGATGATTGAAGCCACTAATGCCTTGTCAGCTGCGTGGAAAAAGAATCCTCCTCCCAACGGAAAACTGCTGTGGGATAGCATGGCTTCGAAGAGCATTGGCTCTGGAGCACCGCAAAATCACACTACACCCCCTTTGGGACCTATTAGAACACGAGCCATGTCTACTCTGAGCGACGATCTAACAATGGAGTCTCCGCTCCTTACTAGCACTACTCAAATGGATGCAAAGCCTCCAGCTTTATCGCTGTCAGTTAATATGCCCCAGCTGCCTACGGCGGCTGAAATCACGCGTCGCATCAACAACAAGAGACGACGAGACGATGATTTTGACCCTATGTCGTTCAAACGGCGGGCTGTGTCACCAAGTCTTAGTGTGCACAACTCGCCCGTTATGCAGAGCCCGATGCAGCGTGACATGCCACCATGGGGCCCTAGGCCTACTAGCAACGGAGGAGATCGACCGGCTCTCTTGGGAACAGCTACGAGTTCTTCTAGTGCGAGCATAGAAAGCGGCACTTTGAGCAGGAGCACCAAGATTCCAGGCCGAGTTGGATACCAAGGCATGGCAGACACCAATGATGGAATTATGCAGATGAGCATTGAGTAAGCCCGGCTCAAATTTGCACGGTATAGTAAACACAGACGCGGGGCACCCATCCACCCACCGAGCGAGCGAGCGAGCGAGCATCTTGAGATTTTAGAGGGAATTGGTGGCTGCTTGTATTATTGTCGCTGGTATAAAACAGCGTGAATTACCAAAGGGTGGATAGATTGAGTTACCGAACTGGCCCCAAAGCACCTTTTGCTCTTTTTCTTTTTCCCTTTTTCTTTTTTTCTGTTTCTCTTTTTCTTTTTTTCCTTTTCCTCTGCCCAGAGCTCTCCTCCCTCATCGCATCTAGTCTCAATCTGTAGCTGACAGAATAACGAATTATGACTGACTACCTTTACATTACATGTGTGCATATACATATTGTCATGTCCATAGGGCAAGAGAAGGACTTGGATCAGGCGAGAGATAGGAAACAATATATGATGGATGGTAGTAGGCAATAAACATAAACTGCGGCCGAAAAAGAAAAAAACCGGCGCGATTCTCGGGTATAAAATACAGCAGAGACTTTTTTCTCAATCGATTCCCTTCTCCTCCTCCTCCTCCTCCTCCTCCTCTTCCTCCAGACCAGACTTGTGGATATGAAAAGCCTACGCGAGGGGAGTCAATTAAACACATTTCTACGCACACTAGCCAACTAGTCAGCAGCTCTGGTTCTACTCAAACACCCCCTCATCCGGAACACATAACGCTGCTAGCTTTGCGTCCAGTCGTCTCGCAGCTTCCTCTGCCGCGCGTTTCATGCCCGCAACGGCTACAGCACTTGCCGTGCTCGCCACGCTTGCTGTCGTCATGCCTCCAGCGCTTAACACGCTGTCTGCCTCATCAGGCGAGTCCATTGAATGAATGCCCCCTAGGCCGCCTGCAAGAAGCAGTCCAGACCCAGTCGAGCATGTAGTTGAGCCTGATGCTGGGCCCGTTGCTGCAGTAGAGGCCGAAGCCGAGCCCGTCGGTGTGGTAGACGCCCCGCTTGGTGCTGCCCCCGCGCTACTTCCGCCACTAGCAGCATGGTTTTGGCCGCCGCCGTTGGGATTGTTGTTGCTGGACTGGGTCTGAACTGCCGGGCCAGCCCCGCTACCAGAGCCAGAGGGGTTTCGTGAGCCAGCAGACGCAGGCTGCTGCGTAAGAGCCGTGGCTACGGGAGGAGGACCAGCAGTCCCAGCTGCCTGGCCGTGCAGTGAGAGTGAGGAGAGCGCTGTGTGGGTGGCATCCTCTGCGCAGGGAGAGGAAACAGCTGTTCCGACGCACACAAAGAGAAGACCACAGGCTAGCTCGCGCACAATGACGGCTCCGCCAGCAAGTTGCACGGTGATTGTTTTGGGACGTGGGCCGGGGCTACGCTCGCCAAGGGCATGGGGCGTGTCAGTGTCGGCACTAGCGACAGTAGGCAAGACTAGAGGTGGAACAGATCCGAGAGCAGGTCCAGGGCCGTTGTTGCTATAGACGTGGCCGTGTGGACGGGGGTGTGAAGGGCCAGTGACGTAGGAATAGCCGCCATTTCCGGTGGTGGAAGAAGAGTCGCTAGGCGCATCGTCCAAATTATCGCCGTCGCTGTCACGGGATAAGGCGGGCGCGAGTTTGCTTCCAGAAGAGGCATATAGGCTAATCAACGAGGCGGCAACAGTGGCTTGCGTACGTAGTTCAGCCACGGGGCGGAGCGGCGAGGATACATGGGCGAGGAGTTTGCCCGCAGGCGAGCATAGAAGCACAGTGTGGATGTGGTTGGAGAGAGAGCGGGCGAGGAAACTGGTGATGCGCTTCGTAAGGAGGAGAGGCGGCGGAGAGGGTGCTGGTTGGGCCATTGTGGGTGGGTGTGTGTGGGTGGGTGGGTGTGCGTTTGTATCTTTAGTCGTTATCGTCTCGATTCAGAGGTCGTGTAAGACGGCTAGCTGGCTCCGGGTGATGCGCTCCGCACTCCACGTGATTGCAAAGGCAGCTACCTAGTCTTGCTTGTTCGAGGTAGTTTCCCAGGCTCAAATGTTGTAGTTGCAGCGGGACTCGGGGAGAATGAGTCGAGATTAACAGCGGGGTTAGAAAAAAAAAAAGAAGGCAACTACCAAGGAAACCAATAACCTCAGAAATGCGACAGATAACGCACAGAAAATGGAAGTTTGGCGGGCAAATGATTCGTGGATTGTCGACTTCAAACCTGAGGTAGCTAGATGGAACGGAGCCTTGCTAGACTAGCTAGGCAATGGCGACAAAAAAGGCGCCAAAATCGCAACCCTTAGTTGCGGTCGGAGTTATCAGCTGAATGCGTTGTATCTGGCTGGCAGTTGATGCTATGTGACTAGGCCGGCAAGTTTATGCAAGTTCCCACAGCGATGACGAGACAATGGGAGAGCTCAAAAAGAAGTGCGGCAAATGCAGCAAGTTGCAGGTTTCTAGAAAGAAGAGCAAAAGCAAGCAAAGATTCCCGCCAAGAAAAGAAGAGCCCCCCCTCCCTCCCCCCCAGATCCCAGATAAACAGTGGGGGCGCCATGCGAGCCCACTGTGGATATTACATACCCTAGGTAACCCTGGACTACGTCGCTCTCCTTCGTTATTAACGGGTCTTTGCCCTCTCAAAGCTGAGGGTCAGTCGAGAGGATGAGTCCAGGTTAATTATGCTTCGCCAAGCTGTGGTTTTGAATCTGCTATCATCGATAACGCCTGTTTCGAAGTTTGCGTATACCGCTGCAACAGTATACTTGAGGACTATATGTGTTACACACGATTAGTCGTCAATCTCACCTGTAGGCCTGCAGGAAACCGGCGGTAAACTTACTCATCAGTGCCAGCTCAGAGCCTATGCAGCTCATCGGACCGCTTCCAAACACCCAAAGCGACTCGAGTAAGTCATCCATCCTGGTCTCGCTGATTCCAAGCCATCTCTCGGGCTTCCAGGCCGCGGCCTCTTCGAAAACGGCTTCGTCGCGGTGAAGCGAGTAAGCACATGCTGATATCTCGACGTCGCCGGGGATGAAGTACCCCTCAACCGTGAGTCCCGCGCGTGGCGTGCAGCGGATCTGCGGGCCTGGTATGGGGGAGTTCAGACGGCAAGTCTCGTATATAACGGCCGTAAGAACGGGACAGGCATCGAGCGTCTTGTACGGTGCTAGCTTGGACTTCCCTGATATGCCTAGACTGCTCAACTCATCGCGCAGTAACTTCTGCATGTGTGGGGTCCGAGAGAGGTGCCAGAATATGTAGGACAAGACAACTGCCGTTGGCTGGTGACCCGCCATGATATGTCCGAATGTTTCAGAAGCGATACATTCTCGTCTCTTCTTCGTGGCTATTTCATGCAGAGGCGAGTGCTCGCCATTCTCCCCAATCTCGCGCTCATAGCCATCGACTGTGGCTTGGTACACAGTCGGGGTATTTCCCTCCTTGTGCGTTGCCTTCCCGGCGGGAGTGCTAGAAATCTCAGCCAGAGAGTCGCACCTCTCCAGATTCCACGTCTCAAACTTCACCCTCGCCGCCGTCTTTTTATCGTCAACAAGCCCGGCTTTCGTTGACATGCTCCACACATCGGATGCCCTGGAGATCATGTCCGACGCCTTGTCAATACCAAAGATATAAGAAGTTATAAAGTCCAGCGCAACTGCCAATGACAAATCCACAGCCTCGATGCCTCCGGGTTCCTGTGCTTGCTTGAGGAGAGACGGAAGCAAGCGGTCGATGAGAAGTGTCTGCGCCTGGGCTCTGAACGCAGCGCTGTTGTGCAGATGAGACTTGGTAAAGACCGGGGCGGCGATGCGTCTGCGTGAATAATGCGCATATGCATCTCTTGACGAAAGGATATTTGGAATACTGCGACCAAGGTTAGAGCAAGTTCCACCCGCTACCCACAAACATCGCCTCCATACGTACCGGTGATAGCCCGTAAACTCTTGATACCAGCGGGCCTTGTGGCTTGGCTCATAAAACACAGCACGTACGATCTCAGGCCCGTCAATGCTTACGTGGCGCGGGCCAACCAGCACAACCGGGCCCAACCGCCGGTGCAGATCTGCCTGCGCGGCAAGCGAGTCCCCGCCCTCACGTAGTAGCAGGCCATGACGCACCGCCGTGATCCACAATGGCGAAAAGCGCGCGCTGGGGTGTGCACTGGGAATCTTGCGTAGCGGAGACAGCCATAGCGGATATACTACCAGTTTGTAGACTAGATACGCCGCGACCAGCCCGCCGATGTAGTTGGTAAGGAAGTTGGCTTTGGCCGTGGCAACAGGTGTGGGTTGGCTGGGGAGAAACGCTGGCGAGGACATTGCTCTTTGTGTATGTGTGTCCTTATATGGTTCTCTAGATATACCTCAGTATGTATAGTATGTTGTTGGTCCAGACAGACTCGTGTCCTTTTGCTTCACAGACCGAGAGAGTGGATTATAGTGAAATGAGATGGCATGAAATAAGGAAATGCTAGGAAGGAAGAAACTGTGGAAATAAAGAAACTGATATCATGACAATTGGGGTGCCATGTCCAAGTTAAAATAAGCATATTGCTGAAACCAAGCCCATCTTATATACAGGTTGTTTGATTGGACAACATAATATCTTCACCTGGCCTCTCACCGGATGGCTAAACTACGGCTAATACTCCAGGTGGAACCCCTTTTCACCGAGAACTACATCAGGGTCACAGCTAGCTTGCAACAAACAACAAATTCATCATCAACACTTATTCCTTTATAAGCCAAAACAAAGAAGTCAGATCCCCAAGTAAATTTCCAATCCCCAATAGCCAGGCCCTGTTCTGCGTCCAAGCTCTATCAACTGCTTGTCAAGAAAGGCGTAGTTTTCATGATATCAGGTCCATTGGCCGCAACATGGGCGCTGACGTGTGTTGGAACAGTGAGCTGGGGTTCTCCAGACAGGCTGCATACGCATCGAGAGCATCCGCCATGACGTTGACAACTTCAAAGATATGTGGCGCCCTGAATGTTCGGCTCCAAATATGGAGCACCGTTTGGGCCAGCCTACGAACTGTTGGCTGGTCGAGAGGATCAATCGGAACGGCAAGCTTCCGGACTGTATCATCAGTCGACAGTGACGGGTCAATAGGCCCTGCATGGTCCGTTTCTCCAACCACCTGACGAATCATTTCCACAAGGATACTCTCGTCTTTAGTTGGCATCTTTTGGGGGCTTGTCATTCCAATTGTTGTGAGCCAGCGAGCCAGAAGCGTAGCCGACTCAAAGTTGCACACTGCAAACTGCAAGTTAGTTTCTGGTGGCTATTGAGGGAGGGGGGTTGGCCAATCTTACATAAGTGCTGGATACTCCACTCAGAGTTTGACGATTGCGATACAAATGATACACCGGTCTTGATGAGCAAGGTTAATGAATGCAAGGCATGAAACACGGCCCGGTTCATTCTCTCGTTACGAGCCAACGGCTGGAAGCTCCGTGATTGGACCTGGTAGTTGGACAAGGCCTTGGCAAGTGCATTAGGGTCCCGCGTAGCAAGAGCTTTACCCGAATGCGAGTCGGTGTAAAGCTTGATACCAGCAAGCCGCACCAAAGCTGTGGCATTGTGCGCAATCTGCGTGGCTGGGTGGTTGGAGTCTTCAAAGTTGTACGTGCCATTCTCGGCAGCACGGACACGCTGTCGTTGGTTAAAAGCAACTTCCCACGTCCTTATAGCAGATGTGATTTCATCAACGTCATCCAATTTCAAACTGCGAGAGGCATCAAACTTGGAGCTTCCACGGATGGCAGACTGTTTGAGGAGCCAAATCTGCTGCATCAAGGCGTGAGCCAAAATATACAGGCCAAGTGTAGTGACCTGCAGTATTTCACCAGACGTTCCCTTGCCCAAGATATATGCAAACGCGTCCTGAAGAGTCATGTCAACTCGTGGCTCCGTGCGTCGAGCCTGCTGCCAGCTCCACTCGTTTTCGGCCCTCCAAATCTTCCCTGATTGAGGTAAAGACAGAAAAAGCTCTGAAAACAGAATATTGGGAGGGTCATCGTACGCAATGCTCGAAAGGTTGAAGTAGCAAAAAGCAATGATTTTAGTTCGAATAGCCTTTTCGCGCCTGACCCAGGTTTCCCAGTTGCAGTCAGCCTCGATCTCAGGGTCGGGGCCGAGCCCATCTTCACGAAGCAACATGGCCAGGGTACTCTGCAACGATGTCGACTCGTTCAAAACAGCCTTGGCATTCCACAAACCAACAGCAAAAAGTAGCAGAATGGCCTGGATGGTTTCCAGGCGAGCATCGGGTGTATTTGGTGTGCTTCAATCATGTTAGATACTAATAGTATTTTCGGGCAGGAAGGGGGCAGAGAGTTTCTCTATCGGCAAATACATATACTCACAATGTTTCTCGGTGCGCGTCCATCAAACCGGGTCTGTCTTGAGTGTTTGAAGAGAACATGTGTCGAACGCCCATTTTAGGTGACGGGAGGGCGGAGTTGACAGTATAGTTGCTAGACGTAGGGAGAAGAGCTTTGACTTCTGAGCTGCGGCGACGGCTGATTTGCTCCATGGCAACAGCCTTGGCAGCATACCACAGAGAATAGCTTCGGTGCGGTTCAAAACGATACTGTGCCCCAACAGCTGCTACGGCAAGCAGGAGTTCAGGAGCCATGAGGGTAATGTGCAGGGTTGGGAGATGTAGAATAGGAAGGTTGTCGTTGATGCCCAAGACATATCCATGAAGATAACGAATCAATGTATGTCGAGAGGGGAATATAAAGTCGGAGGGAAGTACAGAATTAAAATCTTGGACTTTGGCCTTGACTGAATCGTAGTCGTTGGGCGTCAGGTGGCGGAGAAGGGGAATACGATGCTGTTCATCAACCGCGCTTAGAAGCTGGGGCTGGGGGTGTTTGTCGTGGCCATCTGGCTGAGGGGATCCTACTCGTGAGGGGAAAGCAGAGTTTGCCTTGGAGCCCATGACTCGCGCCCAGGTGATGGGATCAGTCGTGTCAAACACTGGAGCAAGATAAGCTGAGCTAAGATGAATTTCATCTAGCAAGTTGAATTCCAAGGGCATTTGCATTGAGGGGACAGACGGTGGGAAAGATGCGGCTGAAAACGGATCGTCATCTCTGGCACGGTTGGCAAAGCTCACGTGGAGGCCGGGTGTAATATTGTCCAAGCCAGGAAGAAGCTCGGACTGTTGTTCGCCGACCGGTAGGAGTGGAGCTGAGGAAGCCGCCATATCAGAAAGCATTTGTAGATTGGCATCGTTGGATATGACGGAATTGGAGGCTAGGGTAGGCACAGATACGTGATTTGCCATGGTGAAGGGTGGAGGGGGGAGATGAAGAGACCCACGAGAGTACCCGGAAAAGTTGACAGGTGGCAGCCTATTGTCGAGGTTGGAAGATCCATTGAGAGGAGGCTGGATAGGTTGGTTGGTAACAGGTGGTGTGTCTGCATCAACAGAGGATGAGCCTTGTGTCTGAAACTGCTGCTGTTGTTGTTGTGATGGCGGTTGCTGCTGCTGTGACTGTGGCTGCTGCTGATGGTGGAAGGCTTCGTGGTATTGAGTAGGCGAGCGCTCTTTATCTTTGGATGCGGCGTTGGAGGCTCGAGACGCCTTACGCGACTTGCTCAAAAGCTTGGAAGGGACATTTTGGTGAACCAACTTTTCATGTCGTGAGAGGAGATCTCTGATATCCATGTAAGTAAAGGGACAAATATAAAAGTGGAATAAAGTGGAGTAAGGGCAAGAGTTTGGTAAAGGTAACGGGCAGGTATAAGTTTATGATGAAGATGGTGGTAAGAAGAAGAAGAAGAGGAGGAAGAAGAAGAAGACATGATCAGGCTAGCTGCGGTGACAATGAGTTGTGCAGGTAAAAAGACAAATGCAAGATAAGGGGGAGGCGAGAGGGCGGAAAGAAAAAAAGGAAAAAAAAAAAAATATAGCCAGGTTAGACAGATGTGGATAGCCAGCCAATAGTACGGGCAAATACTATGGGCGAAGCACGGTACGAGAAAGGTAACACGGGGAAAGTCGAGTTTAGTCTTCTTGGATGGAGGGAAAACGACGTGGGGACTATTCGAGTCGCGCAAGAAAGGCATGGTTGAGGAATAAAGGACGGACACACACAGTCTTGAAGCCAAAAAATGACACAAAGCCCGGGCGAACTAGGCGCTCTCCAATGGCAGAAGGGAAAATAAGGGGGTGGGGAAATATAGCACAAGTGAGCAGAGTCAAAAGTACAGCACAGCCTGGTAGGAAAAAGGATAGATCGGATAGGACTTCCTGTCTCCAAATATTTGTTTGTTTGCAGTCTTGGCCGCTACACTGACTGCCGTAAACAGGTGGACATAAACAAACTAGTCCTATTGGTGTTTGATTCGGAGTAGCAAATATGGCGGAGAACATGGCGCAAAAAAAAAGATGGAAAAAAGGAAAAAAGGAAAAAAATAAAGAAAAGAAAAGCAGACTCACTTTCTACCGAAGCATTTATCGCAGCCGGGGACAAGGCAATTGAATGGCTTTTCCTTAGTATGGACTCGGATGTGGCGCTCCAGATGCTCGACTCGTCTGTTATATGCGGTTAGAGAGTATTACGTGCTTAGTAGTGTGCCTAGTGCTATCGAGCCTGACTTACCGAAAAAGCTTGCTGCAATACTGGCACGGAAGCGTTTTAGGCTTCATCTGCTTGCCTTTGCTATCCTTTATCGGGGCACGCGAGTTAGCTTTGGCCGAGCTCGAGACAGTCATTGGATGTGGCCGATGCGACATTGGGGTAGATGAGGGTGGTGATAGTGGAGGTGACGAGGTGGTGATAGTAGCTATGGTGAAGGACGTTTGAAGTATACCATGGGTAAGAGATGAGGCGGAAGACGGAAGACCAGCCAGATAGTTATTCGAGAGGTGGGGTGATGAAGCACGCAAGAGAGGGCGTGTCCGGCGTTCAAACAGCGGGAGCTTTCACCCTACAGAAGGGGGCTTAGGTCGAGAATTTGTTTGGGGGAGGGGGAGGGGGGTGTTTTAGTGCTGGTGGTGATATCTTCGATTAGAGTTGTCGGTCGTAATGGCGGGTACGGGGAGCTGTGCTAAGGTCGACAGTATATTTCTGGCGACGGCGATAAGATCCTCTGCGGCTTAGGGTCAGTTGGAGATAGTTGCAGAGCCAGAGTTGGAGTTGTCTGCGGATTGTATATGTATGTCTGCGGCCGGGCTAGAGTATAGAATATAGCGTCGAAATAATCGAAGTTGGCCCAGGGAAGTCCTCGTGTTTGGTGGGACAAGGCAGATGACAATTCAAGTCAAGTGGCCAAAACTAAATGGATGGGAAGAAACGAGAAGTTAAACTGATAAATGATCGATCGTAGGCCTTGGCTGGTGAGTCCTGGAGCCAACAACATAAGAACATGAGCCTGTAAATTCACACACGCAAAATTATTGGGGAGGAAAGAATAAGGCGAAAGGCAAAAAGAGGTGGGAAAAAAAGAGGAAAATGTGGAGGTGGGGAAGGCAAAATGGCCCAATTATCTGAAAATGGCAACGGCCTGGGGAATGGAGAATGGAGACTAAAATCTGGGGAAGGTGCGGCGACAAGACGAGAAGGAGGAGAAAGGAGATCAAAGCAAGAAAAGGGAAGGAGGGACGGAGGGAAGAAAGTAGAAGGAAGAAAGAAAGAAAAAAAATAAAGAACAAGGGGAAAGGGGAGCGGAGGAATGGGGGAATGGGGGCAGCTAGGGAATAAAAAGAACAAGCAGGAAGCAGGCGAAACAGCAAGACGCCCAAGAAAAACAGTAAGAGAAGAAAGGAGCGTGTGCTATGGAGTGAAAACTCCGAGGGAAAGAAGTCACAGCTCTGCTGGTGCTAGTGCTGCTGCTGCTGCTGCTGTTGCAAGCAGCTACCCAGTTTCCCTCGAGCTTGGACCGGTCTCGTCCAGTCATTTTGGCTGGAGAAGTACTTTTTTCGGTGTTTGTCTTTTTTTTTAGTTTTTTTCTTTTACTTTTACTTTTTCGACACGTCTATGCCGGATGTTTGCATTCATCAGTTGTATCCTATCCTGTCCAGGTTCATCCTCATCTCCCTCCTCCTCCTCCCCATTTGCCTAGTGCTTGCAAGCTATCCCAAGACTACACATGACCAGTACAACCCGAACCGGCTGGAGAGGCTCTGCATGTCCTGGGCGAATCATAATGCGTTCCCAAGCACTCAAGTACACGTATGCAGCATGGTTCTCTTTCACTGGGGTGTTCTGTGGCACCAAATTGTGATTTGATTGGTACCAAAGGCATGAGGCCTGGCGGATTCCATTCATGTTGGCCCGTTATTGCGTAGGCTAGTTAGTACTCGAGCGCTTGTATAGACCCCTTTCCAGAGAATGCGGGGGAAGTCACGGTCCCATCATGGGCGTGTGTGAGTGAGATTAGTCAGTGGGTGGTTGATAATTTGCAACCGACATGAAGCTAGTCGATCAGCCATGTGATGGCTAGACGGAATAATAGAAGGTAATAAATTGCAAGTTGCTTTCCTTTTTTTTTCTTTTTTTGATTCCGGCCATGTGCATGCTCCCGCGACGCGGGCCACCAAACTGGGACCGCAACGAAATGAGCCAGACAGGTGCAATAAAAGCGTTCATAACGTGACATGCAACAAGTGCGTACCATCTACTTTGTGCCATATGCTTTCCTCCTGTCTCTCTATCTCCCATCATTCCCAGCTTTGCGCTGCTCGTTTTTACCCCGGATTCTACTAAACCCTGCCACCCTTGCTAAATGCTCCGTGCCCTCCGAAAGACCAGAACAACTCAAAGTTGCCCAAATTTTGTAATGCCCCATGGGGGAGACACAGAGAAGGCAAGTGGGTCAGGTGGGTCTTAGGAGCAGCAAACAACCCGTCCCGAGGAAGAAAAGCCGAAGTAAGCCTTTTGGCAGCCAATCAGCAGAGAGATGACCAAATCAGGACTGACCAAATCAGGACTGACCATCCACAGGACAGACCGTCTTTTGTTGATTTCCATTACCCCTTTGCTTTCTTGCCAGGTGTAGACACCGACGTGCAGCGCCAAAAAGGCTGCAAAAGGGAGATTCTATGAGCAATAGAAATAGAATGATGGAATTTGACAGCCTAGACCTGGACAAGTTTTCGAAGCAAGCTTGCAAGTAAGTGTGGTGAGGAGCTGCGCCCAAGTGAGTGGATCCCTGCCTTTGGCTGTCACCGCCTATCATTGTCTAAATGAACAAACACGCAATAACAGCAAGCAAGCCACCCAAGACACTAGGTTTGGAATTTGCTCACCGCGTGACCTCTTTCTTTCGTACGCGATCTGCGGTTTTCTGCCTCCTTGTCCGGACTTGTTACAGAGGGAAAAGGCCTGGAACCCCTTGCACGTATACGTATATCTACGAGAGAGAAGGCCCTCTATTTCCGCCCAAGCTAATGTAGAATGACGTCCTACAACACGTCAGAACAGGCTCAGGCACTCACCGTTCATGCAAGTCTCGATCCTAGACACGGACACGAACGAGCCACATGAGCAATTTTCGCATCCGTATTGGAAAAAACGAGAAAAAGAAGGGGGAAGCAGGAGAGAAAAAAGAAGGGAGAGAATTAGAAGGGAAAGAGCGTTGTTTTTTTGCATCTTCCTTTTTTTACGACAGAACGATGCTCTTGACGCACGCAGAAGTCGCTTGTCCCAGTTGGGTGTCTTTTTGTCGCTGCTTTCCCTTCGCCTATGAAGCCCTTCCAAGAAGAACGTGAACCGAAGACAAAAATCGACGCTTCGGTCATCAACAGCCAAGCCGCCGGATCAGCTATCGAGACAAACTAGAAAACACGTATACAATTATAAGCAAAAATAATAAATAATAAATAATAAAAAGCATCAAGAAACTTCTCTGTGACGTTTTCTTGGCTTACTATTGCCCTGCTCGCTCCAGATTTGATGGACGACTGACCTCCATATTTTCTGTCAAATTGCCATCTCCAAATGTTAGTCATATTCTGCTTCCTTGAGCCGGACTAAGCACGCCACAGCATCAGCCGGGCTACACTCTAATGATGTTGCTGGATCAAGGCCTTAAAACATAGGTTTCTATTGTATTCCGCGCCTCATATTCTGCTGCACCTTTCTCCCCCCTCCCCCCATTTTTCTCTCTCTTACCTCTCTAACAAATCGCCCCCTCAACACGAGTTGGAGAACTGCCTTTGTTGGGGAAGTTCCTCCCATGAAGCCAAAAAAAAAAAAAAGCGTCCCCCAAAGCATAAAAAGCTTATTATCCTCTATTTTATCGGCTTCAGTGCTAGCACAATCTTGAAGGCTACTCCTCACGCTTCTGAGACTAGATAGTCAGGGCTCGGGTTGGAAGCAAATTAAGGAAAAGAAAAAAAAGCCCTCGTACAACAACTTGTTTGAGGCTCTTCTGCATTCTACGATAACCATCCATTGTTCTTGTTTTTGTGGAGCTAGATAAGACGGGCGGTAACGTTGGGAATATTGGAGTCCTGGATAGTAAGGGTTACCGCTGCTTCTCACGTTTCACACGGATAACGGTGGGCGTCTCGCAGATGATGTGCGAGGCTGGTCGAGTTGCAACCTCCCGAACACGGTAGGCTAGCCCTGGAAACCGGCGACGTAGTTTATCCTCATTCGTGGGCTGCATGAGGCCGATTAATCGGCCAGTTACATGCTAGAGTAGCAAACAGAACGGAGCCGAGTGGTGGAATCGGGATGGTCATTGATGCACACATCTGGCGTGTCCGCCTAGTATAAAGATTCCTAGCCATTCAAAAACAAAAAAACCAGATGCTGGCCAGAAAAAAGCTGTTGATGGGTCTGACAAGAGACTAGACGAACGCTTGCATGGCTTGCATAGTTTCATCGGCGCTTGCTTTCATGTGTGCCGTCCATCACGTGGTAACTTTGTTTCATGGCTCCAAGACGACACAGATTGGTGCCCTTAGCTACAAGCCCGCCTGGGACGACTTCTTTCACATGAAAAGCGTCTGGGTGATGCTAGGAAGCATGTTAGTATCATGTTGTGCCACATGGTTGTGAGATTCACCTCATAGTCACTCACCACCTATGGGAATGTAGTCGAGAGTCGCTTCAAGATAACAACTGCGAAATCTTGTGTAGCATATTGAGTTAATACATCGTGCAACTATGGTTTTGGTATGAAACGCAGCTCTTCTGTCTGAATTTTCACAAGCAGATGAGTAATCGAGCATGACCAAGACCAAAGCCAGGTAAAGCTTGGCTTGATAAAGACCAGATTTCTGAAGTCCTTGACGTCATGATGCAAGGCATACATTGCTACTGTTACAACAAGGGTTAATGTCCCCCGTTAACTTGGGATGGATGGTTGTCTACTTCAGCTTGAAACTCGGCCGGACTACGTCTCCTATGATCAAGTTTACGAGAATTACTCAGTAGGTGAACGTTCGTCTGTGGCAAAGAACTCTCTGCATGTGGCATATTCCGCTAGAAGAGGAAGACGGGTTACCATAGCACATATAGCTGGGTTCGTCGATACCGGATGCATAGAAGCGGGATCAAGAGTTTACCGAACACAGCCACCATCCGCTGCCAACAAGCAAACATAGATAGATTGAAGTGAGACAGTATAGATAGAAGATGCAGCGGCAAGCAAGAGTACGACTAGAAAAAACCGAAACCTGCATGATGCTCTGCACACCGCTGAAATAGCCTGAAATGAGGTAAGCAACGATAGCTCGGTTAGTGAAAAGACGAGCTAAGAGAGGAGCCATCTGGCGCGTGCATAGATAGATACAAAAGGTCTACTGGACTTTGTACCGTTGTATCGACACAGCCCCAATGGAAACGACGTAGAAGAGTTTCATTCCAATCTTGGTGGTAGATCTTGGTATAGCTGAAGGAATCTCGAAGGCAATTTTACAGTAGAAGCTTTCTCATGCATACATGTGGAAGAATGAAATGGACAAAGAAGGGGGGCGCAGGCGGCCAAGAAGGGAGGGGTAGTGTAAATGAGGAGCGTGGGAATGGGGGTGGTGTTGAGGAAGGGCGGAGGATTTGCCCATAGGCTCTCTGATCTGTAAGGTGATTGGCCATAGCAGATGCCAGCAGCTGGTAGTGACTGGCTGACAGCTGCCAGCTGTCGCTTGCAAACATGGGAGGGTGGCACTGACCTCCCACTAGACACTGGACGATGTGGCGAGAAAAGGAAAATAAAGCCTACTTGGATTAAACGGGAGTGTGGCTTTGAATAATAGTCCCTAGATTGGGGGGGGGGTTATGGAGGCGGAGGAAAGGCTGTCAGACAGGGGGAGCCTATTATCTAGCAGGGCGCATATCAAACATAGCAATGAACGACTGCGCGGCTGTGTTTTGAAACCAAGCCCTTGTGCATTTTACAATCTCGCGTGTTTCTGATGCTTCAACGCTTGATGAATTGGGGGGGAAGGGAAGGGAGAGAAAAAGAAAAAGAGGAGAGAGGGTTGAGGGCGAAGAGGAGTTGTGGCAAGGCGATCACAGCCTTCGAATTTCTCAATGAAATAAAGAGACATGTGTGGAAGAGTGCTATGGCGTTGCAAGAGCGTTTTAGACCGGACCTTTGGTGCGCTGGCAAAAGCAAAGGCGTTGGCATTGACATATTTCCGGGCTATTATCTTCAGTGATGTAACACTTGGA
>NETT01000246.1:17463-34465 GCA_003449175.1 Ceratocystis smalleyi
GAAGACTGGCGCTGGCTGACTGACTGAGTGGATATTGATTGTGTCCTCGGATAGCCGGACCGGACTTCGACTGGGCCAGGCCTATAGACAGGAGACTGCCCAAGAAGAACGTGGATGGATTATTCTAGTCTGGTCTGGCTTCGGTAGGATTGTGTGGGCAAGGAGCGACGACAAAGCAAAGAGGTAAAAGAAAAAACAATAGGCCAAGAGAAAAGCGGAAAAGGTGGCAGTGCAAGAATGCAAAGGGGATGGGGAGAGCCAAAGTTGAAAGAGAGGAAAGGCGAGAATGGGGTGACCTGAGCCAGGCGGGCAACAAAGCGCCTTTTGCTGTAAGCTGTGAAGGTGGAAATAGGGTGAAATATTAGAAGATTGGAGGGGCAAAAGAAGGTGACTTCGGAGAGAGGCAGGCTAGAGGGCCAGACGGGTCTGAAGAGAAGAGCTAGCAAGCCAAGGGTAGTGAGGCACGTTGGCAAGGCGTTGAGCCTCAGTGGACACCTGTGTGGTCGTCTTCGGCATAACAACCTATCGGTTAGGTAGGCGAGGGGAAGAAAGAAGGATAGAGGGGAGCGTGTATGTGTATGTGTCAGTGAGTGTGAGTGTGTACGTGCGTGCGTGCGTAAGTGCGCGTGCATGTTGTACATCGGCTTCGCCATGCTGTCTTTTCCTCCTTTCACTTTTTCTTTCCCTGTTTTCGCCCTGCAGATTGTTCCTGCTTTTCCATGCAAGCCATGGCCATGACATAGCGTGGCATGCGACTCCCGGACTTGCAGGGCCGGCTGAAGGGGTTATGGGCGGCTTGGCCTTGCTGCGGGAGGCTGAGGGCCGTGTGCGTGTATGTAAATGCGTGCTGAGTCTTGTGCTTTTTTGTTTTTTTCCTACGTCGAACTATCAAAGCCGGGTTTCAAGACAGCATTCCTGTGAAGCTGAAAGGGCAGTGGCAGTGAGAAAGAGTAAAACAAGCTTAAGCTAGGCTGATTTGGTGGAGGGAGGGGCTGTTTCGTAGGCTATGGACAGGGGAGTCCATGTTCTTTGTTTCGGGCGGAGAGGCAGCAGGCGGCCCTCCAAGCAAAGCCCCAAACATGCCAGCTGGGCTGGATTAGGGAGTCAGGCGTTCTATCCACAGGCTATTGATTCGCAGAGGCTGTTAACTCGCAGAGGCTATTAACTCGCACATGTTAGTCGACATTCTTCACTCTGCTTTATTGCTTTCTTCACACTCGCCACTTGCGACGAAGCGTGCGAACAGACACTGGAGAGGCTTGCGAGTTGCTGTGGAACAAGCAAGATGGACGTGGTTTTCTCTGTGACGTCGCGATTTGCTCGGCTGTCTAGCGGAGGCAAAGTAACTGCTACTACGTAGCATAGGACCAGGGTAAAGAGAGGGAGTCGCAATCCGGCTGCGGAACAAAGAGAGGCTGTTGTGTCTGTGTGTGCGACTGAGCCACAATAGAGACACAAGACAGACAGGCTAGCTTGCTCTGCCTTCTTTGCTCATCGTGGCTTCGGCATGGGCGACGATGCTCTCAATGGCAAAAGACACACGCAGATTCAGGCGTCGGCAAATACTAGTGAGGACATAGATGCGTCCCATCCAAAGTGCCTCGCAAGGGAAAACGGCCCGGAACAAATGCATTGAACGGGACTCCCTACAGCAACCCTTGAAAACCCCTGTAGGCCTGCTGTAGCATGTAGCCCGTAACACTATGACCAGCAGCCTGGGACCTGTAATACGACGCGGCCTATAGCTGGCCATACGAAGCAATACTCATGCCCTATAGCCTGCAGCCCCATGCACTATAGAATGACAGAAGTCGATAGTGCGACCGCTGGAAAATGACTCTGCCAATTCTTGCATTCTGCATTGCCCGGACAGATGTTTGGCGGAACAAATAAGTCTTGGTTGAATCTGCATAATGCATATTCTATAGTTTGTCCATATTTTATGTTATTATTTCCCAGCTTTCGGTTTATTGCCCGGCAATTAATTTTGTTTCTAATTTTCCTCCCATATGCGTCTGCCTTTGCACTGCCTTGCTCTAGGCTGGAAAGGGCTGGATTTGTGTCTGGCCAAGCCCAAGCAGGCCTAAGGTCGGGCGAGGAGGAGGAATCACTGTCAAAGCCAGCCCAGCAGTTTTGTCTTGTGTCTTGCTGCTGCTGTTGTGCCTGTTCTGTTTTGTGTGATTGTTTTTGCCGTTGTGCACAGTGTTGAAACTGTATGGTGACCCGTGCTTGCACCAGATCTAGCCCCTGTGTTTGCTTGCTGCGGTGTGCTGGGCGGTGCGGTGCGGTGCGGTGCGGTGCTGTGCCCGTCTCTGGCGAGGGGCTTGCCAGGCCAGGCGCTGCTAGGGCTTTGCGGGGGCTGCACTGGGCATTGCGTCAGTCGTAGTGAGCCACAGTTGCGCTGGGAGCTGCGATTAAAAGCGGGATTCCCTGGATCCCCTGCTATTTGCTTTGTACAGTGCCAGCTCTGCTTTTCCCGCACGATGGCCCGTCTTTCGCTTAATTCCGATTTTACTGTTGTGGCGCAAGCAAAAGCCAGAACAGACTGCAAAGCGCAGCTCCTAGCAGAGCAGCAAAGCCAAGACCACAGAATCCAGAATGACCCCCCCCCCGGCGCTGTTTGGTTCCATGTTTCCTGTTTTGTGTGTGCACGTCGAGGTCTAGTGTCTACTTACCACCATGGTTGCTTGTGCTTCTTTTCTTGGCTAATCGTTCTCTCGTTTCCTCATTCCCAGCCGAGTATAATATCTCCAGCGCTCCGCCGCCCTTTCTATTCCGTCTGGCGATTCTTTTGTTTCTCTTCTATCCATCACCTCCAAAAAACACATACAGTTTTCGCCGCTACACCCGCTTGCTCCTTTCCCATTACTCATCCATCTACTGACTGGTCTTATCTTTTCTTCGGACCAATCATCATTTTCAGATACGCCCCGCTCTGACAACCTGTTCAAGCACACACAACCCGCCGTCTACTCTTCTCTTCCCTCTTCCATCATGCTCTCTGCTTCGACATCCCCCTCGCCTGCCAGCTCCAAGCTGTCTTCCCGCCGTGGCTCCAGCAACCTCAGCATCGATATTTCCTGCATTCCCACCATGGCGCAACCTACGCCCATCACCAACACCCTGCTGATCACCAACCTTGACGATCCGGCCATCTTCAACCCCCAGAACCTGATGCACATCCGCTCTCTGATTGAGAAATCCGCTCAAATAAACACGTGGTCGCCGCTGCGCTCCTTCCGCCGCATCGTCGTCTCCTTCAAGACTGCCGAGGACGCCCAAAAGGTCCGCCACCTGTGGGATGGCGAGTCCATCCTCGGCCACCGCACCCGCGTCTTCTTTGGCCAGGAGACCCCCGTTGGCCAGCCCCGCGATGAGCATCTGACCCTGCCCGATGCTGGCAAGCTTTTCTTCATCTCGCCCCCTCCCTCGCCGCCTATGGGCTGGGAGATGCGTCTCGAGGACGCCCCCAACAAGCAGGTCCACGCCGACGACCTGGCTGATGCCCTTGCCAAGCTGAACCAGTCTGCTCCCGGACCCAACGACGCCCTGCTGGACTCGCCCATCTCGCCTGTTGATATTTCCATGGAGAACAATGCCCAGAACGAAGCCGGCGTGCCCCGCATGCGCTCTCGCAGCTCGACCCTCATCTGGCACCCCGAGCAGCACGGCCACTCGCCCGACAAGATGCTTCCCTGCATTGCTGTTGAGGACACTACCGGCGAGCAAGATCTAGATGACTTTTTCAAGACCAAGCCCATTCTTGCGCACACCATGCGTCCTCCTGTTGAGCTGATGAACAACTAGGCCTGGAAAACCGGCACTAAAAAGCTCTGTCCGTTTATTGTCTTTGGTCTCGATTTCCTTTGTGCGCTGTATGTCTGAGTTTCTTTTTTCCTCCTTTACATCTTGCCGTCGTTTTTTTCTCCCTTCTGTTCCTGCCTCTGCTTGTCTTGTCTCTCTTGCCATCTATTGGGTTTCCTGGGCTTCGATACCGACAGCTATCTAGCGGCGCGTTTGCTTTTATTTCTCTTCTTTTATTCCCTGGTTACCTTTGACCCGTGTTGTCGCTCGCTCGCTTTGGGATACACATTTCTTTTTCGTTTGCGTCTCTCGTTTTTCTGTTCTCTATAAAGGCTCGGGTTATCTGATGGAGTTGTGGGCTGCTATCTTCATGTCTTGCGCATTTTTTTCTTATTTCTTTTCCCGTCTTTTTGATACTCAAGAATTTCTGTGGTTTTTTTTGTCTTCTTTCCTCAACACCACCAGACATTGTTACCGTTAGCTATTCCGTGTACGCTGCAATAACACAAAAAAAAGCATAAAAGCAAATGCCAGCATTTCAATGCCCCGAAACGTGCTCGTGGATGTGATGTCTAGCAAGAGTTGAGGCTGAATCTTTTGTCTCACCAAAATATATGTGGAACATTGGTCCCACTAATAAGGCTGCAACTTGCACAAAATAGAGGCCCTGTATCCCAGTTGCCCGAAGTCCCCACCTTTTTCATCCTTGATAATTATTTTGGCACTTTGAATGCATGAAAAAAAAAGAAAAAAAAAGAAGAAAAAAGGCATTTTTTAAACTTTGGGCTCTGCACTGGCAAGGCTCGCTCCATTTCCTCTCCAGCTAACCAAAAATTTCCTGTTTCTTTCCTTTCACATTGCTATCAACAGCGGCTGCCTCCCTCCTTGGAACGGCGTATCACCAACTCCCCTCGTGTCTCTCCATATCGATCCATTCGTTTGCCGTCTCTGATTGGTGCCTAGGATACATCTCTACTCATAATCGACATACCAACGCACTAACTGAGGAGACTTCTAACCCGGCCTCTCAAATGGCCGCCCATTTACGCATATCGCGGCTAGCACAGACCTTTGTACGGCTACAGATCGATCCCTCGCTTTCCACTGCGACCTTGAGAGCTCGCCCACCGCTGGCTCGCTCATTCTATGCTTCTTCGCACTGGGAAGCAGACCACGGCTTGGTGACCGAGAGCCTGCTTCAAAATGCAGCTGAGCCCAAGTCTTCCGAGAGCCAGGCTGCTGGGGTTGCCGAGTCTCCTCCCACATCAGAGGCCGCCGAATCATCTTCTGTGCCTCCATCTAATCCGCTACTAGACACGGAGTCCCCGCCTGCTTCATTGCAGGCCTCACCAGATATCTCAGAATCGCATCCTCCCACCCAATGCGCCTCAATACAGCAAGACACCCTCGAACCATCCCTAAAACAGACCCACCACAAAGCCGGCAATATACCGTCCAAGTCTCACGCCATTGAACAGGAAGAAGACATCCTGTTCGAAATTGGCCCCGAACGTTTCCCTCGGAGACTTCCCAGACGGCTCCGGCTGGCCAAGCCAGAGGTCGCCAAACTAGACGAAATCACGATCCCCGTGGATGACAACGCAACCACCGATGGCCAAACTACCATACATGCTCAGAATACTGCAGATTTTCACGATGAAGCCACGGCTGTTTCTGATATACTCGCCACTCCATCCCTCGAAACCGCCCAGCCAAAGAAAAAGAAGCTACGGTACCGTGAATTGCCGCCGGAGCTGCTCCAACTCAAGCTCGAGGAAAGAGAGAAACTGAAGAATAGCCGTCAACACACTAAAGGTGGCAAGCACGGCCTCAAGAAACACGAAGACCGTGACTCTCGCAAGCCCGATGAGTCCGACAAGCGACCAATGTGGAAGATCCAACGTGAAGCACTGAAAGAAAAGTTCCCCAACGGCTGGAACCCACTGAAGCGGCTCTCGCCCGATGCGCTAACGGGCATCCGTGCGCTGCACGCGCAGTTCCCTAACGAGTTCTCCACAGCCCAGCTAGCAGCCAAGTTTGAAATCTCGCCCGAAGCCATCCGCCGCATTCTGCGGACCAACTGGCAACCGTCGGCCGAAGAGGAGGCCGAGCGGCAGAACCGCTGGTTCAAACGTGGCATGGCTGTTTGGGAGCGCTATGCCGAGCTAGGCCTCAAGCCACCCAAGAAGTGGCGCGAGGCGGGTGTCGGCCAGCAGGCGTGGGAGGCGCGAAAAAAGGCCATGGGCGTGCAGTCAGTAGATGAAGAAGATCTGGCAAATGATGCGTTCTCGGGACGCAAACACAGCTATCAGAGACACCTGAGAAACAAGATCATGTAAACCACGAAACGGCCCGTGGAGAAGAAGGAAAACCGACGTCTTTTTTCCAATAGATAGACATGTAGTTGCGGGCGTAACACTACAAAGGTTTCCATGTTCGATGGAAACCCTTGCTCTCACTTGTACATTTACTTTGCATCGCTTAGTTCAACTAAGTCACATTCGTTTCAATCGTTAAATAAAATGGAAATAGCATCAAGGACCGACGACAGTTCGCTGGCCGTAGTTCTCATTAAGAGCAAAGAAGAAAAGAATAATAAGCAAGAGAAACTAAACAAGTTCAAACAGAAACGAAAAGAAGTGTAGAATGAAAGAGGCCTGGGTACCAAATACCATGTGAAAGAAAAAGAAAAAAAAAGCAGCATGGAAAGCAAATAGAACAAAGAAGCCGGAAGACGCGCCCAATACACAAAGAAAACGACGACGAAAGCCTGTTGTCTAAACCCAATATCAATAAAAACAAAGGAGCCCTTCTCTCCCACCTCTCCTCCCAACAAAAAGACAAAAATAAGCAGTAATAGATACACAAAAGAAGCGAAAGGAACCGAAACAAAAGAAACAATAATGAACAAAGAAAAGCGATGAAATAATGAACAGAATCCCACCGTTTCCCGAATCCTTACCTCTCCGGAGTGACAACGCCGTTGGTTGGTAGCTACGGGCTTCGCCGTTTTCTTTTTAGGGGGTAGTTCAAATAGACAAGGGAAAATCAACAGCAGCAAATGAGCAGTCAATGAAACGCCTCCTGTATGAAAAACATTGGGCCAGGTGACGGCTGGTTTACCAGATCAAGTATAACCCAAAGCCGCCTGCTTATCACCGCAAGGTAGAGCTGGTCTCTCCGCTGGATGTTCGTGGTCTTACGGAGTCTTCAGAGCTGAGGGACCCACTATCCTGGCTGCCATCGCTGCGCTGTGGAAACGAAAGTCGGAGCTTCTCATCCAGCATTGACACCAGCCGCTCCGAGTATTCGTCGAGGAGGCCACTGAGCATAGACTCGTTCATAGCCTTACTTCTAATGGCGCGGTTGCTCAGGGCTGATACCGTTAGACGCAGCTCTTGATCGAGTTCTTCTAGCGTCGCTTGGTTAATGGGCTCTGTGGAAGCAAGCTTCTTGCGATATGCGCGCAGTGTACGGCATGCCTGTTCGGTTGCCATATTGAGGCTACCAAAACCCTTCATGTTCTGAGGGGCTTTCTTTTGACTAGCAGTATTCAGAGCAGGCAGTGAAGGCCGGTGCAAAACCCGGCGCCTGGGACTAAGCGGCGGACTGGTGTCTCGACAAGCCATAGATCCTCCTTTTCTGGAAGGCGTAGTCTCTATTATCGGTTCGGAAGCCGATATTTGCGACTGAGGCGTCTTGATTGTAGGTGTTGTTAAGAACTGGCGAGAAGTACGGCGAGTCAATGTTCTAGGCGGTGAGCGACGTCCAGCAGAAGCAACAGTAGGCTTTTGGTACTCAGCCAGCTCAGCCTTGGATAAAACTCGTCGTAGTGGAGGCCGAGAGGCAGCTCCAGATTCCTTGGGCGGCGATGAGTCGCGACTAGTGGAGGAAGCTGACCCATCTTGAGTGTCAACACTCCAAAGCATCAACGTGCCATCAGAAGCCACAGTGGCTGCCTTTAAATCACAGTCATCTGTATTCAACAGCGCAAGTCCGTTGATAGCTTCAGTGTGGCCCCATTCGCGACCAAGGAAAGATCCGGTCTGTGCATCGTACACTCTGACTGACTTGTCAGTGTTGGAAATTCCCAACAATCGCTCTTGTTCACGGCCAACTGTTTGGTCGAGCAACAAACGCTCAAGTACAGCCGACTCTGCACCACTTTCATCAAAACACTTGAACGAGTTTTGCAGACGTCCGGCAGAAATATCATATTGGCAAATAGAACGATCCAAGAGGGACACAAACACACTCTGGTTCTTGGAATCACTGTTCATAACCATGGATGTTGGTGACGCCTTCAACGACAATACCCGCGAAGGGATGGCGGCAAGGTCATCACAGTCAGAGTTGCGGGGGACAAGATCGTAGATTTGCAAAGTGCGGTCTAACGAGCAGGTCAAAATCTTCTCATCGGAGGGAATGAGAATTTGGACGACTTTGGCTGCAAACTCAAGTGTCTGAAAATGACGGATGGCGCCATTTTCAGCACGATGGAAAAGTTGCGCCGTACGATCGCGGCCGCATGTAGCAACTATGAGTTTATTGGTCTTCTTGTCGTCATATATAGTGATGTCTTGTACTTCGGAAGCATGGGCCTTGGTGTCCAGTAGCCACTCACCAGTCTTCAAGTCAACAACTCGAAGTACACCAATCCTATCACCCGTTACTATCAGGTTTCCAGAACTGTCAGCTCGCACAACCGTGAGCTGATTTTCTGGGTCCAAGTCAGATCCCGTGGGCACATTCTCAATGGGCACGTCGAAAGTTGACTTGATTTGGCCATCCAAGTCCCACTGAATCATTTTTCCAGATCCAGACCAGGTCATGAAATCGGCCGCGTGGAGGTTAGGCTGCGGCAATGTTTGAACGCCAACAATAGCCTCATCGTGTCCAGGTATCAAGATGCGGGAAGGATCATCCTTCATCTGGCCCGGCAAATAGTCTCGGTGCCAAATTTCAATGGACCGGTTGAAGTCGATGGTAACAAAATTGTTGCGCAGGAACCCCATGGCGACAATGCCATTTGGTGCTTGGGTACTCTCTAGAATAGAATCGTCTTGAAAATCAACCACCTTGGCAACATCCAACGTCACAAACTGGCCAGCCTTTCCACTGACATAAGCTGTGAGGTCACGGATAGTAATGGAAGAAATTGAAAATTCAAGCCGCAGAACACGCTGTAGCTTCATCTGTTTGCCGTCATCATCGAGAAGACACACATCGCCAGCTTCGGAACAAATGATTGTCCTGCTATCGTCAACAACAGCTGCACAAGTGAAAGTTGAATCTATCAGCGATCCTAGCAGGACATTGCGGCCAGGGAGTGTCTTTTGCGGTTGCACGGGGGATGAGAAGGTGTTGTCGTTGGTGAATCTGGTTTTCACTGGAGAGGACAAGTTACTGTCCTCTACTTTCCATGATTTTACATGGCGGACTCCGAGGGTGATCAGATTGTTTCCCATCCAAACCATATCCTTGACAGACGAAGTGCAACGGTTCTGCTGGAAAAGCTTTGCGGCTCCTGTCCGCGAGTCTATTTTCCACAGATACAAAAATCCATCATTTATGGTGCCCAGAGAAGCCAGGAAACGGGTGTCGTGCGACCATGCAACTGCCCGTACACCGAAGGAGTGTTCGCTGATGGACACAAGAGGCGTGTCTGAAGAACATTCTTGTAAGCCAAAAATCAGGACTCTAGGGGCGTAGCCAGCCTCGCCGACTGCCAGAAACCTTGCATCTCTGCTGAGGGCAAGGCAAGAAGCCGCTTTTATTCTTTCGCGACTGGTCCAAGTCTTGCTAGATTCTGAGTACTCCGAGAACCCAAAACCTGACTCCCGCAGGCCAGATGAAACCCTATTCCGGCTGTCGTTCGCTTTTGGTGTTGAGATTGGAGTGTTGACAGCATTTGATGACTGAGTGGAGACAGAGTAAATGGGGATGGCGGTGGGTCGAGCTCTATAGAAGCGCTGGTTATACCGGCAGGCATAGCGTTGTTTTTGGTTTGGATCAACGTTAACAACGACGGCAGCACCTCCGGCAACATAGGCAAAGCTAGACTGTACAGAGTCGAAACCGGTTGCCGAAGTGCATGTTGTGCCGACTACGCGCTGCAGTGTAATTCGGGACTGCACAATGGGGTCGGTGGTAGTAATGCTGGGACGGCCCCTGAGTGGCGACCGAGAGGGTTTTAAGTTGAGGTATGGCGAGTTTGACGGCGTCAGTTTGAGTCGGTTTGAAGGAGTAGTCGCCATTGTGGCGGATCCCCATGAGATAGGAGCGGAATTGCAGAAACAAGGCTAGGAGAAAGAGGAGGAAGGGCTGGGAAAGCTCCGAGCTTCTGTGGTGGATGAAAGAAGGAAAATGGTAGATGAGAAGTCGGCGGAAAAAGAAACGTTAGGCGGTCAAGAAAAGGGTCAAGATGACTTGAGATTAACGCGGCAAAGTGGGTAAACGGAGCCAAAAGAGTAAAAAAGATAAGGAGCAGCAACGAAGCAAAGAATGGGAAAGACTCGGTTCAGATAAAGAGAGGAAGAGAATCAGGAATGAAAATGGCCCAGAGACAATCAAAGGTTTGTCAGACTGGTTGTTGGTTGGGACTGTTGTGTTCTAAAGTTTGTTTCGATTGTCTCACACGCGGATCAAATGAAAGAGGTGGAATTGAAGACACCGTGAAAAGATGATGGTTGAAGATGGTGCACAAAACAGACCCGCAGACAAAGTAGATGCAAAACGAGACCACCGCAAGCACATGTGTTTACGGACGACAAAGTGTGTATGTTGGAGAAGAGGTGGGCTGGATTTGGATTAGCAGGAGCCGTGGCAAAAAAGGACGTGGTTGAATTCTGGTCATGGCTGGTGATGTCAGAAAGATTGCAAGCTGAAGCAGTAGGCTGGGTGGCTGGGGGGGGGGGGATATTACATTACATACAATAATGGAAGAGCATAACAAAAAGAGCAGTCAAAAATGTACAAACAAGAATTGCAGTAAAGTGGTTGGTATTCAGAAGATTTGAAGCCCAAAAATAGAGACACGAAAAAGTAATAAAAAAAAGTGGTTGGGCTTGAGGACGAAACAATGAAAGAGAGAGCAATTCGAATCAGGAGGTGCAGCGATGGCGATGATGGATGACGATGATGGAAATGAGTGAATGAGCAGTAGAAGAAAGGAAAAGAAAAGAAAAAATTGAAGACGAGAAAAGAGAAATAGATATGTCGAGATACAATGCACAAAGTATAAACAGGCAGGTGCGAAAAACAAGACGTCGGCAAGGCAATTACTAAATCGTCTGACTGAGCGAAGCAACTTCCAATTATACGATCGTGTTAGTTGACGAACGAGGACTTCGACGTCTTGGTATGAAGTCGACAATACCAAAGCAAGCAGAGCGTAGAAGGAAATAGAGCAGAAAAACGGCAATCGGTTATGGGCAATTAAACAGTAAGCAACTCAATCAAAGGCTGGATGAAGAACCATAAGAGAGTGACTGCAGTGAGGACAGGTTCGTTTTGCGGTTATGCCTGAGAGAAAGAGAAGATAAGATGCAAACAAATCACAGCAAAGGGGAGCAGCGCTCGCCTTTGGTCTTCTTCGCCTTGAAGAAAGGGCGTCTCAAGAGGAATGAAGCGAAAAAAAAAAAAAAAAAGGTCGAGAAGTCGAGAAGCCCAAAGAACGAGAAAGCGAAAAAAGAAAAAGGGTGAGCACCACGCTGAGCAAGCAGTAAATTACATCCATATATCTTCGTCACCTACGGTGTAGTACGTGTTTCCCTGTACCTTGCACCATATGGCGGCTTGACTTGGCTTGCGTCTTACTGTTCCTCTTCTCAATCCTCTGGCCGATCTCTATGTCCCGCACTTTCTTCTCCCCTCAGTCAGCATATATATACACATCCTCCGTCTCTCTTTCTCTTTGCTCAACCAAGGTCGTAGCTTGTGACCAATATTCCATCCCTCTTTCTCGACAGCTAATTTCCCTTGTTTTGTCTCGGCGACAGGCCTGGCTTACAAGGAAACGCCGCTGAAAGCCTCGCCAAACACCAGGACACATTGCCGTTCTGTTGCTTTGGAAACCTATAAACACAGTTCCACGGGCTTCGTTATGGCCAAGCCCTCAGCCAGTTGCAACTCTTCTCTTCTTCTTCTTGCTCGTCTCCCTCTCTCCATGGGCACATCTAGCCTCTTAGTCTGTTCTTGGGTTCGTCTTATCCACAGGCTGACAGGGTCAGTGCATAAAAGCACTTGCTATAGGAAAACATTGTGGACGATATATGTACCAGAATTTATCACAAGGGTCACTTAATTGTGGCTGGGTGCTTGGACATCTTCCTTGATCAAGCTGCACGCACTAATTGGTTTTACAAATGACAAAAAGCAAGGCCCTGTACACAAGTGCTTCTATGTCATGTCCCCCCACCCTCTCTTAGGAGTCGTAACCCCAACAAACCCACTTCGTCCAATGACCTTGTACTCAATATTTTGACTCCCTCTTCCTCTCTTGATTTTGTCCTCCCCCTTCTTGATGGCGTGCCGGGACATTAGGGCCCCTTGATCGCAGGCCCTCTTCGTCCCATCTTATGCAACGTAAAAAGGTGACAAAGGTCGAAGTAGCCCAAGGCCTTGGCCAGGCACTGCTGTGAAACGTAGATCCCTTTTCCAATTTTAGTTTATGCATAAGGCAAAAGAGCGAGAAAGATATCACCATGAGCCAATACAATCCTCCCTTGGCTTAACACTTGGTAGAATTTCAGTAGGGCAACGAAGATTTTGTGTGTCCTGGGGTCCCCATTACCGCCCTATGATAAAGCCTAAAGGGCCCTATCAACATATTGACTTGGCTTTTGCCTCAGCTTCAGCCTTAACTATGTGGTCAAGATCAAGAGTAAACCAGGCCCTTCCCAGTTGTCATCCGCGGTATTAGCCCCTCCCATTGGCTTATAGGCTTACATGTTTCACCTTGGTCATGTCTTCATCTTCTAATAAGCTCCCTTTACCTAGCAATCTCATCTTAACATCGCAAATCACAATGCCGCTTGGTGAGCAAGAAGCGTTCTGAAAAGGCGACGGACGTCATCATGAGATAATAAGCAGAAGCAAACTCAGTGCTTCTTTTTAGTCTTCTGCGTTTTCATGTAATACATCAACGAATCCTGGAGATATAGGGTTGAGGAAAAAGAAAAAAAAGCTTATGCCATAATGAGACACATATATCCAGACCAGATATGTCGATGTCTCTAAAAAATAAACAAAAACCAGCATCGACAAGTAAATCAGATAGCCACCAGAAAAGAGCGAGAAAGAGAGAGAAAGAGAGAGAGAGAGAGAGAGAGAGAGAGATTAAACCCACATGCTATGCAAGCGCTATGCAATAGGACAAAAAAAGGATATGGAAAAGGCACAATGTCACTCACCACTCACACGTACATCCTCTCATCCAGGACATCTTCTCTATCTAGTTTCTCTAGTCCCATTCCCACGGTGCCATACACCCGCAGCGGGACTGCAACCTCGAAGCTTTCGCAGACCAGATTCTCCAATGCAACCATGACGAGTCCGCTCTTCTCGTCTCTTGAAACTTGCTCTAGAAGTGGATGCGGTATGCGACCTGTTTCACCGCCTTCTTCACCGCCACTGTTGCCTCCGGTTTTCCCAGATGCTGCACCGTTGCTCCTTGAAGGCGGCGTTGCCGGCACAACAAATTCCAGGCGTACTTTCCACTCCAGGCTGACACCACTAGTGATGAACTGTGGTGTGGCTGATATCGGTATTGTGGGCGTAAAGACGAAACGGCGCGAGTAGAGCGTTGCCTCGGACATGGAAGCTATTGTTTTGCGGGTGGCTCTATGGATGCTAGCTTCCGAGCGAACAGCAAGAGATGAATCAATCTTCTCGGTGGTCTCGAGAGCTGCGTGAACGGCATAACTAGGGATTTCCGATTTGCTAAAGTCAATGGCAATGGTAACAGTCTCGCCTAGGCGATATGCCGGACGCGATAGCATGACGACTGCAACGCGCTGGCCGTTCCGCGCAATCTCGAATTTATTGGGCGATTGCTGGCCGTCAAGTGCCATGTTACTGCGGAGAATGGCAAGGTCGATGGATTCCTTGACTGAGGACGGTTCTTCAAACATGGACGGTCGGCGGGGAGAATTGGCCAGGGCAGTTGGTGAGAGAAGGACAGAGCGCCCAGATGTTGTGGGCGATACGGGTTGCAGAATATCGCCAACATATGCCAGGAAGCTTTCCTTTGTATCGTGAGGGACAGGCGGCCCCTGTTTCTTTGGTGTTCTGGTCCGTGATATGGGCTTGGCGAGGGCCTTTGTCTTGGCAAGATCTTGTAGTATGACGTATGGGTTCATGAGGTCATGGCCCAGGATTTCTCCACGGCCATTGACGCTCCCTAAAATACGAAACGGCACATCAATAGTGCGCACCTGGTGTTCTTTATGGCCTCCTACCCTCTGTGTGCCAACGACTAGACTGTAACTGATTTTTATAGCTTTGCCCTTGTGGCTGGGTGGCAGACCACGAGGAAGCATAAACACATATTCAAAGCTTTTACTTTCGCCGGGGGCAAGTTGTAAGTCGACAAACAGTATCGATTGTGGCGTGGAGAGTAGAGGTATGGACTTGGACTTGGCGGCCCCCCTCATTTCTTGGATTGTGCTGAGTTCGTTGTTACCCATGAGCTCACTGATAGAGCTCTTGAAGGAGCCCCAGCCAAAGAAACCGCTGTCGCGCTTGACTGTCTCAACGCCCACAACACCGCCGCCTTGTCCTGCGACGACGCCTTTTCTTTTTACTTGATCAAAGGGCGAGAGGTTCACCAACGAACCATCTAAAGAAAAGGAGCCCTGGAGCTGGGCAAAGCCCATCATAAGAACCTCAGGCTGCGTTTGCTTTCCCGGGGACAGGATAGACTGGCGACGAAAGTGCAGTGGTCGGAGAGAGCCATTGGTGTTTCGCGAAAAGGATTGGGCTGGGTATTCGGAAGCTAGAGTTTCAGAAGAATTGTTGCTTAGAGCATAGAGTTCGATGCTGCTTCTAGGAGTTGCGTCGGCAAGGGATGTGGCGGAGATAATTTTAGCCGCAGGACCACCCTGGCTGTCTGCTGCAACGGATGCAATTGCGCCCCGACTTTCAGTGGTGACGATGGTTGAGGGTGGGTACTCAGTCAGTTCTGGGCTGGTCACGGAGCTGTTGATTTTAGGGGAGTTGGAGCTATTGTGTACGGTTTGGAGAGGCGACTGCTGGGAGCCGGGAAATCGGAAGTCGGGCAAGGGACCTGGACTCGTAGTTGTAGAGGGGCGTAGGGAGGAAGAGATGGGGTTCTGTGGGGATCGATGGCCATTTCGGCTATACGCGGGCGACGTTTGTATTCTAGGTGATGGATTTACTGCAGATAATAAGAGCACGAGTTAGAAAGGACACAAGCCTGTGTAGAGGTAGGTAGACAGCAGATGGATATTGTACGAACCTGGTGATGCGCTATAGGGCGACATTGGAGAGATTTGTAGACTGTTGGCTCGGTTGTGGGCTCTGGTTTTCCGACCAGCATGCCGGGGACTGGACGATCCCAGTCCGCCGTCTGCTTGGTCTTCCATGGTACTGGCAGAAGATCCTATAGACACTATAGACACCGAGCGGCGATGACTGTGGTTGGGGCGGCCATCGTGGGAAATGACGGGCGGCGGTGGTGTAGGGGTTGGGGCGGGCCATTGTACCGATCCTGAGCGACTATGTTGTGCTGATGGGGGGACGCTGAGCGAGAGTCCCGAGCGATGGGCACGAGAGGGGGTAGGCGGCTGGCTAATGCTCGCACCATTCAGCTTCCCACGTGACGGCTGAGACTGAACATTCCGAGCCCGGCCTAGCAGCGACAGGGACGGCGATCGTGACGGAGGGCGTTGGTGGTTTATAGTGGGGATAGACGGAGAGTACAGTGGCGAGATAGAGGAAGAATCGGCAGAGACATTTTTAAAGGTAATAGTACATTTGACTTCTTCGCCAGCAAAAACGGTCTGGTTATTCCAGTCGACAAGGACCCGGATGGAGTTGGGGCTATCACGAGAATCGGGGGCCATGGTGGACGGAGTGATTGGAATGTCGAGACAAGTTGAGCCGTGTGTAGACGAAGATAAGACGAGAGCCCGATATGAAATAGGGAAAGGAAAGCTGGAGACTAGCACCACCCCCTTTGGATTAACGATTTTTGGCGATCTGGAAGCCGGCCAGCAGAGATAGAGAAGCAAGCGAACAAGCGCTGAAGATGGTTTATTTGACAAGGAGCGGGTTCTTGCGTCTGCGAGCCTGGGAAGCGACGCCGCCCACTTTCGCTGGCCAGCGAGCTAGCCTTCCTAGAGCAAAGGATAATAGAGAATGAATGGGGCTGGGGTAGTGTAGTAGCGAGCTTTTGCTTGTTGGTAGAGAGGAGGGCAAGGAAAGAGAGAGGGCAGAGAGCCGGGATGCTTTCTTGTTGCTTGCTGGAGACGAGCCCACAACGCCAGAGGACAGGCAAGGGCAAGCCTGGGGCCGAGTTCAAAGAACACAAGCTGCTTTCGAAGCTTGTCCAAGCCAGTGCTATCGCCAGAGCCAACGTAGCCAGAAGGCTGCTGCAGCTAAGACAGAGCGAGAAGTGAGAGAAATTGAGGTGCGCGAGCTTGTGAGGTCATGGCATGGCGCATGCAAAAAGTTTGCAGGCCTCCTTGGGAAGACGAGAACAGACAGGAGAGAATTATGGGGGGGCGACAGGGAGATGTTTCGCCAAAAGAAAGCAGCAAAGGCGGGTATTTCGTCAGTAGCTTTGTGTGTTGGTGATGTTAGAAAGTCGACGTTGACACACAGCAAAGCTGGCCAATTGGTTTCACCCCACTGAAGAGCCACTGGGGAGCCACTAAACAGCTGTTCAGGGCGCTAACTAAAAGCCTTCCCCCGGAAATTAGCAGCCGTACTCCCCGGAAAAAGGCATCCAAGCGCCCCCTAGCTACAGGCCATGGCACATTGAAAACAGCCTGGCTTGAAAACGGCCAGCAAACGTGGACAACTGTAAAAGCCTGAGCAGCAGCTTGCTTCCATTGTTGCTATTGTGCAGACGCGTGGTGATCTAGAATAATGCGTACGTAGCCTTGGCATTATCTCGAGTCCCAACTTGTAAAGCCGCCAAACCAACGGACTAGCTGCTTTTTTTTTTTTTTTT
>NETT01000247.1:4105-34463 GCA_003449175.1 Ceratocystis smalleyi
CGCAGCATGTCCTCGACACTCTCGCCGAAATCATCGCTTTAGACGACAGTTTCTCTAGCTCCTCACTGTTTGGCATCGGAGCTGACGCCTCGGCCGCCGTCCGCTCGGCCTCTGGCGCTGCCGTCGAAGACGTTTCAGACAATGTGGATTCCGACCCAGAGGAGGTTGAGCCCGAGGTTGACGACGATTCTGCAACCGAGTCTGCTGCCGCCGCTGCAGAGTCCGATTCCGAGAAGCCCCTCGTCGTCGACCCTGCCGAGGCAACTGAGAGCGACTCAGAGGAGGTGCCTGTTGGTTCCGAGTCCCTAGCTGCTGTGGAAAAGGCCGAGACACAGGATGACGAGCCGGTTGCTGTACCTGCAGTGCCCGATGCTCCGACGTCGGATGACGGCCACTCGGATGCCGAGGATGACGGTAGCGAGGCCGAGCTTATCTCTATGCCTGAATCCGAGTCCGCTGCTACTAGTAAGGAGTAGGCGGCCTGACAAGAGAGGAGAGAAGGGTGGTAGGCGGCAAGGAAAAACAACCCGGTAAAAAGAAGGCGAGAAAAAACAAAAAAAAACAAAAGAGACAGCTTGTGGGCTGGGTCGTGTACGATATCTTGATGCTCAATATCAACCCAGGCACTTTTCCAAAGTTCCCTGGCCCTTGGTCCCTTTTCGTTGGTTGATTGAGTGTCCTGACTGGCCTGTACCAACAAAAACTATGTACTAGTATATTGTATTGTATTGCTTTGCATTGCATTGCATTGCATTTTGTATTTTTATCTTGCATCATCTTGGATTTTGTAATTCCTTGCATCTTTTGCTCGACCTGCGTCATCTCGTCTTGCATCATTTTTTTTTTCTTCTTCATCTCGCCTTCATCCGCTCGGCTCCTTCTTCGCCTCAATCGGCCGGCCCTTCCGGTCTACTCTCTGATCTCGCGGATCAAATCCACCGTTCCCCCACGTCGCCCATTCTGGGGTCTCGGCTCCCATATACTCCTCGGGTGTCCAGTCCCCGTCAGCACCACGCTCCTCAACCAAGCGGAAGAACTTGTCGTAGTCGATCTGCGTGTGCCACTTGCCGTCGACGCGGAAACGGCCGCTGCCCAGCAAAACACAGCAACTATGCGCGTGCTCGGCAGCAATGCCGTAGTCAAGTCCCCGGTCGCGCAGCTTGGCATCTAGAGCACGCACAAAGTCACACACTTCCCAGTAGAACGGCACATTCTGCATTCGTAGGCCAGCATTAGCTGATGTTGCCGTGCCACAGTATGTAACGCCCTTGATCTCAATGAAGCACGGCAAAGCCCGGGAAACAAGCTCAGCATAGCCGTCGACCTCGTCATCTATGTTGAAGCCCTTGACCAGGGTCAGGCGGAAGACGGTGCGGTGCTTGTTACGTTTAGCGCGTAGAATGTCTAGACAGCGCTGGAAGCGTTCCCAGAAGTCACGGTGTAGCGGGCGGTCGATTCGACGCAACGACTCACGGTCCGAGGCGTCAATAGACACGTAAAGCTGCGTGACGGCCTTGAGAGCTGCTAGTTGGTCGGGATGCTGAGCATTGCATACCAGGAATGAGGAGATGTGCTCGCGGTGCAGCATGGCTAGAAACTCGTTGATGTGCGGGTAGAAAATTGGCTCGCCAACCAGCGACAGTGCACAGTGGCGGATGCGCAAAGCCTCAGCATAGCGCTCAGCCCGCACGCCAGCCATACCCTTCAGCACCTTGATCTTCTGGTAGTGGTTCTTCTTGACGCCTTCGAAAATCAGCTCGGGCGGGTCCACCACCCATCTCCACGTAGTCCCCACAGGATTGGTGCCATGACGCCAGCAGAAAACACACTTGTTAGAGCATGACAAGGACGGCGTGCTCTCCATGCACTGGTGTGAGTTAATTCCATAAAACGAAAACTTGTAACAGGAGCCACGACCTCGCAGAGCAGACTTGGTCCAACGGCAAATTTTCACGCCCGAGTGTGACCCGACAATGGCATAGCCCTGCTTGGTCAGCGACTTGTATGTGGGAGAGTTGACTGGCACCATTTCCTTGGCGACAGCCTGCGCTGCCGTGGCGGCCGCTGTCTTTTTTCTCTTGTTGCTAGTTCCGTAGTTGGTAAAGTCTGTGGTCTCGGCAAGATCCGTCGAGCCCTTGATCATCTTGCCCAAGTCCTCGACGTCACCCAAATCACCAGCCGATGCCTTCTTTGCCGCGGGGTCTACATACACCTCGCTGTCCTCTTCCTCGTCGGCAGACACGTCATCGACGTCGCTCTCATCAGCATCGCCACTGCCAGGGAGTCCCTCGCCAAGGCCGCCGGTGTTGGCAATCATCACAAACACCTCCTGCAGGCCGTGCAGCCACTCGGCCAGACGCTCCTCATAGTCTGTTTTGGTATCGCCCATGCCGACGGGATACGCACGCTTGCCGCCCGTCAGCTTGGCCATCCAGCGATCCAGTTCTTTGGCCTGGAAGCAAAAGCCCTCGTTCTCGTCAGGCCAGCCCTCGCGGTCGCCAAAGCCGAACACCGAGTATCCAGCAAGGCCGGCCAGAGCGGCTGTGTCAATGCGGAAGTCATAATGCGTCTCCTGCAAGTGCTGTAGGAATGCGTCGTTGATGGTGTCGATGTTGTAGCTAGGCAGAAGGAATAGATAGACCAGCTCGACGCCCTCCTTGGCCGCTGGTGGCGCTACAAAGTAGTCGTCGAAGTCGATCTGCGCCAAATCGAGCATTTCAGCATTCAGCAAGCTCACGTGGGCACTTGCCTCCTCGCCGAGATCCAGCGCAGCCAGGACATCGTTGAGTTGCGGCAGGAAGGAGCCTGCAATGCGTTCCGTATTGGTGGTGACCGACGAGTAAAACACTAGTGGCTGCAGCTTGCGGCCACGTGCGAGGGGAGTCTTTCCAGAAGGCGACGCAGGCTTGCGTAGGCCACCGACGATGCGTTTGGGGCCGGCTTTCTTGTCGCGCGTAGGCGGCGTGGTCCCGGGGACGTTTTCAGAGGAGATTTCAGCTTGGGTTTCGCGGGGTGTCGACTTGACATCGGTCGCGTTATTCTTGTTGTTCTTCTTGTCTTCTAGAACCTTTGGGATCGCCACAAGAACCTCGCGATCTTCGGAAGAAAAATACAGCCGGATAGCCATGAGCACAACCACAAAGACGGTGAGGGCAACATTGCGGTACTGGTGCCATAGATCCAGCAGGTCTAGCAGAGCAAAGGAGATTGTTAGCGTTTCACGACAGTCGGGCATAGAGCCGGGAGCGGCATGGAAAGAGTACACACCATAAGCAGGAGCCTGGTCGGCGTTAGCCATGAGAATCTCACTGGCGAGCTCGACTGGCGAAGCATCCATGCTGGCTCGCGTTATTGACGATGTATGAGGCACGTGAGGAAGCTATCGACAGTGTAGAGTTGTCTGTAGAGGACTGCTTGCTTGTGTTGTTGAGTTGCTGAGTTGCTGTGTTGATGCTTGTCATGCTTCTCGTTGTCCCAGGACGAGGAAAACAGAATGGAGGGGTCAAAGGCTTGCCCCACTATTAAAAAATATATCCAGGGGCAAGGCTAGTATACGTGTCGCAGCTGATTGGCTGGAATCTGGCGAGGCTGGCTGTGACATCATCACATTAGTGGAGCCGGAGACACACTTCTCAAGGGGCAAATAAATAAAATAAATAATGGCAGAAACAAATAGTACAAACTAAGCAGGGTAAATGCGCTGTATAAATGGCAGAGAAATAAAACAATAAACGCAGGATTAGGCATGGTAGAAGAAAGAAAAACCTCAGGTCAATATCCAAAATAAACACAGCACCTCGAGATCAAACACCACTCATCAGATATGCAAGGAGAGGCTTTTGGGCGGCAGCCAGCTCGCAGCCGGCAGTCTGCATGGACTACCCGGCCGCCTACAGCTGGCCAGAAAGCAGAGCCTCGACAGCTGTTGAAAGAGAAGGCAAAGTTAGTAACTCTGGATGCAATGCGCAGTTTGGGAGTGGCCAGAAAAAGTGACTTACCGCTGTTGATGTACAGCTTCTTAGCGTCCAGTGGGACGCCAAACCGCCGCTCCAAATCCTGCTTGATGCCCTTCTTCGTGACTGTCATCAAATCGGCCGTGCGCAGAATCTCTCGGATCTCCGCCAGGATGGCATCGTCACTAGGCAGGCCAACCATGTCCTCGGGGGAGAAGAACTGTGACCCCCCGTATTGGCTGTTGCGGTTGTCAATGTGCGAAGGCGCCAGTGACATGCGTGAGCCATACTGAGGAAGACCATAGGTCGAGCCGCCCAGGTGGCCGCCGCCATAGTCGGACAGAGGGCCCTGTGCTTTGGTGGCATAGCTGTAACCCGACACCTCTGACCGCGCGTCGTCCTTGGCAGTGGCCGTCTGCGTCTCCCAAAGCTCAAGTTGGTACTCCTCCCACTTCTTCTTGGGGATCGACGACGGGTCAAACTTGCCCTCATCAGAAATAACAATCTTCTTGCCCTTCTCACCAGCGACAACCCGAGTGTTACCCCAGTTGAAGTCGTCCATGTGCCAGAAGGAGTAGAGGGGCAGGCCAAAGGTGAAGACAGGCATGGCAATGATGTACATGATCATCCAACCAATCATCTCCCACTTGCGGCGAACGATGAAAATAAACGCCTGGAGACCATAGATTACCGCCAGCATGATGAAGGCGGTAAGAGGCAGCGAGCCGGAGTCGGTAGAGATGAGGACAATAAGATACACGATGTAGGCAAGAGTGACGGGCTGGATGATGGTCGACAGCAGATCGACAAAGACAACAAAGCGCATGGAGAAACAGCAGAAACCGCAGAGCTGGTTCATGGGCATCAGCTCCATCAAGTTGTGGACCGTAGAGTTGATCCAGCGACGACGCTGCGAAAGGAACACGGCCCAAGAGTCAGGAGCAATGGTCCATGCCTTTGCGGCAGAAATGTACTTGGTCTTGAAGCGCGAGTGGTACTTGATAAGCAGAGTGGTTAGGTAACGATCCTCTCCAAGATGCAGCAGGTTCTTCATATGCAGAGTGTCAACACGAATGGTCGAGTAGTCCTCAATGATCTCCTTGCTGACAAACAGAGGCTTTCCAGTATCAGCGGCACGGATGCGGTACATAGAGAAACAACCAGGCAAGCACGTTACAGATCCAAAGAGAGACTCAAACGCCTTTGACAGATTGTGAGAAATAAAGTACTCGTACACCTGGATCATGGTAACGATCGACGACTTGGCATTGGTCAAGGCAGTTTCACCGCAGAGAGCAATGAGACGAGTGTCGTCTTGGAATTCTGCAACCATGCGACCGCATGAATCAGGGGCAACATCGGTATCGGCATCGATCTGGAACAAGAATTCATAGAAGGCAGGGTTCACGCCGATGATGTTGCGGATCTGGTGGTACATTTCAAGTTCCAGAGGGCTCATTGCCAAATTGTAGTGGACACGGTTAAGGAAGCGCATGATGACCATCTGTGAGTCTCGCTTGCCACGGTTACCAGGACGAGAGACCTCAGAGGGCTTGCCAACCTTGACCAGGACCAGGAAAGGTACAATGTGACCTTGGACTTCGTACAGACCAGAGTATACCTTACCCATGTTGTGCTGCTTCATACCTTCTCCAAGGGATTCGAAGCTGAGGGCCTCAGGGTCAATGTTCTCTGGCACTCCAAGAATGTCAAGCACAATGCGAGGGGTGGGCTTGTCGTTACCCTGACCGATAATCATACCGTCACAAACGACCACTAGCAGCTTGCGCTTGTCGTCGTACTTGGTACGAGCCAGCGAGTCAATAGCGCGACGCAACGACTCCTCATCCTCAGTATAGGCAGGAATTTGGCACATGACAAACTTGTCGAGATTCTCAGGCATGTTCTTGCCGCCGAATTGGAGAGCTGCAAAAAACTTGAAACCAATGACAACGCAAAGGGCGATTGAAACAGCCAGGACCATGTAGTCAGACAGCTTGCAACGGAACGAGTTACGAGAATCAACAGCGCCAACATAGAACAGGTTCTTCATACAGGTCCACTGGTTAGCCTTGTCGGTGGCGCTAAGGGAAATTTGGTCCCAATATTCACCGACATCGCCTCCAGCAGCGCTGCTGAAAATAGAGAGGACCTTGTCCGACATGAAAAGAGTCTGATCGAACGCGCCCTCAGGTGGCTCATCACCATTGCCAGTTTGATACGTGCGGCCGCCGCCAGAGTGGTACTCGGTGAAATCAAAAACATCATCGCCAATATAAGCAATCTGGCGTCCAGAAGAGGCCAGCTTTTTGATGGTCTTTGGGGTATAACCAACACGGCCCTTGTAGTAGCGCGAACGCAGCATTGTCATTTGCTCGTAATACCAATCCGGACGCGAGTCGTTGGTCCAGGCACGGAAGTCGTGGAACTGGTACGTGTTGTCCTTGTCACCGACGACATTAGCGGCACCAGTCAGGTTGGCAGTACGGGTACTTAGGGCGACGTGCTCATCGATGTTGCCATTAATGCCCGTGCATAGGGCACTAACCTGGACAGGGAAAAGGCCGGAAATATCGGTTCCGGCATAGCTGAGCAGACGTCGCGACTCAATCACGTTGGGGTAGTGACGAGGCATGAACTTGCCCCAGTCAAAGACAAAGCCACGAATTGCGACATAAGCAGAGTTGCCGTTGCCATTGTGGGATGACAACTCAGCAGTTCCGTAGACATGTTGAGTAGGGCAAATAAGGAGAGGAAAGCCAACAACGAAGAAAGCGGAAATGGCACACATAAACCAGATGAGCATGTTGATGGCGAGCTTTTCCCTCCACGCTACACGGATATCCTTGCGGGGTTTGCGGCCAATGACGCGTACAAGGAAGTCGGGGACAAACCAGGTCATGGCATAAACAATCATGACCCAGCGCTTACGACTTGCACTGTCACGGAACTCTTCGACTTCGGCCATCTTCTTCTCCTCGTTGCGCTCGAGCATTTGTTCGCGGGTTTCATGGTTCTTAAACATGTCGCCGTTACCAAAAGTCGAAACACCAGCATCGGATCGACTATCATCGCCGTAATATCCCTTTTTCTCCCCATACTGAGGGCTACTGGAGCCAGAAAGAAGACGCTCCTTGGAGGCCGCAAACGCAGCAGCATCATGGCGAGGCTGGACATGGTCACCATTGTCAGAAGCTGCAGGATAATGACCACCAACGGGGGCGGTAGCAAGATTGGCAACCTCCATCCAGCAACGCTCACTAAGGAACACACCAGTGGAGCCGATATGAACTTCATTGCTGGGCCAACGCTTTTCATCCACAACGAACTCAACTCTTTCGCGCTCACTGCCCATAAGCATTGTTTCGCCGTCTGAAAGACCAAGAAACTCGCCGAATGGCAAGAACAAGCTAAAGTCCGCAGAACGCAGTCGCTGGCTGATTTCAACGATCCCGAAAGTCTGCATCTGCGTTCGGACGCATTTACTGTCAAACTGATTTGCTATCCTGCGGTCGTTGGGCTTGATACAGAAAACAAAGTAGGCGTTGGTGCCGATATCATTAACGGCACGCGTGACATTTTCAAGAGCAGCAAGGAACTGTCCTGATGCGCCTTGTTCAGAACCACGAGTCTTGCGGGCGTCGTTCTCACTCTCTTCCTTGTGATTACGAAGCGCAGGACGGCCACGACCCTTGCGAGACATGACACTAGGCTGGCGAGAGGGCTTAGAGCTGATGGTAGCCTGCATGACGGCCGAGCGCTCCTGGGGATGGTTGACGGTTTGCAGGACCTCTTGACCAAACAAACGGGCAACGAACTCACTGCGCGTGGAGTTAATCATGTTCATCAAGTCACTGGACACGATTTCGCCATTCTCCTCAATGAGGCCCTGGACGTTGTACTCAACTTCGCCAGCAAAGTGCTTGACGGCAAAGATAGGGGTAGTGTTTTCAGTGTGAAAATTGCTGCCAGGAAGCTTGGCAGTGGCGGGCCCAGGTACGATGGCGGGGTTCTTGCCCTCGAAGCGCTTGCGGAGAGACTCTAGGAATTGCAGGTCGGTGCGATGGCGGCGTGTCTGGTCATCCAGAATACTCAGAAGACCGTTTCCAGTCTTGAGCAAACCCTTGACGGCGTCAGAGTTATCGAAATAGCTAGTTGGCGCAACTGTGACTTCCTCAGACTCAAGGAGCTCAGCCTTGCGCTCAAAGAAATTGTTCAGGGTCACATTATACAGGGCCTCCGTGGCAGCGTTGGAGAGAAGCTGATCCAATGACGAAGCCGTAGAAGGATGCTGGGCAAACCCGGGGAAATCAACGATTGAAACAGTGTTGGCAATGCTTTCCTCAGCCGCACACAGTCTCTGGTTAATATTTTCCACGACATAAGCAATGAGCAGGGAGTAGAGCGTGCGGGCCAGTTCATTAGCGTGGGATCTAGCACCGACGGGGTCGAGCATGACAGTGACGCGTTCCTTGCCAATCATCTTATTCTTGTACCCCAGAGTGTGTTGCAGGTCCAGGGGACTAACACCCAGGAAGGCAGCCACGATGCCAAGAGTATCGGTGTTCTTCACGGTGGTTGATGTAGTGCCACCCTCGTGCGAGAAACCACCACTGTCGTCGGCAGTCACCGAAGTATTCGACGTGGTCTGGAACTCGAGTTGGCCGATATGCAGAATAGCTGCAAGGATCTGGCAAATCTCGGCAACCTCACTCCGAGGGAATTCCAGGCGCTTAAGAGCGTTCTTGAAAAGGGTGAATCCCTCGGCGTCGTTAATGCCAACCTTCAACTGAGTGGGATGGCCGAGATACTTCCACCTCATCGGAGCACTGGCGGGGCTGTCCAGGCCAAGATGCGAGCGCTCGGCATCGCTAATGCCAGCAAGCAAGTAGTAAAGAATATGAAAGTTGCGCTCGCCAGTGGGGACGTCGGTAATACGACTACGTTCCAGACGGTGATCCAGCAACTTGGCACCGATCAAGACCGGGTTAGTCGTGGTGGCAGTGTCATACTGAAGCTCGTAGAAGAGGCCAGCCTTGGAGGCAGTTGGTGTCGTGGCGGTTTTGGTAGTTGTGAGGCAGTCAAAGACGTATGCAGCCAGGGAAACCTTTGTCGAGAGAGGAGTCGATGACTTGTTCAGGATGGCAGACAGGAAGTGGCTGCGCAGCGTGGATTTACCCGATCCAGACTCTCCACTATGATACAAAAAGCCACTATTAGCTAGATATTCCCAAACAGTGTGCTGAGGGATCGGAACTTACAGGAAAACGACGGCTTGGTTCTCGGACCGGTATCCGAGACGGGTAAAGGCACGGTCAGCGATTTCCTCGGCGCCAGCTTGGGTGCTGCCTTCCCGGCCACCGTCAATTCCCTTGGAAGAGGAGGTGTATGTGTTGATAGCAATGAGTGCGTGGGACGACAGGCGGGCGGTAGGGTGGTTGGCATAAAAGCGAGAAGCCAAATGGGCAGTCAACTGGGTGTCAGACTGAAGATGGGCCGGAAGCGAAGGGAGAGACGCCTGTGAAGGCCCTCCGTTTGCTTGAGCACTCATGGTGGGGAGAGCTGTGCTCGATGATGAGCGGGAAGGACAGGACGCAAGAAATCTATGACGAAACGGAGAAAAACAAAGCAAAGCACGAGGCTGTGGAAGACGGAGAGAGACGGCCTCGGGGGCGAGATGGCTTTTTTTGTGAGCAGAATAGGGGCCAGGCTAATAAAACAGACAGCCAATTGTAACAACAGCCAAAAACAAAATTATGAAGAGAAATAAAAGAAAATTCGATGAGACAGAAACGATTGGATGCGGCCCCCTTTGCAAGCGTGACGGATGTCAAGATGCGAGACGAAAGGCAGCTAATTAAACGGCCAGGAGCAAGAAATAAAAAAGCAAAAAAGAGGAGAGGAAAACGAGAGATGAGGAGCAAGAAAGAACCAAAGCGAGTGACAGGCTTGCTTTCTGCTAGACGGGCGAGGGAGACGGAAAAATCTCAGAGCTTCACAGCGCCGTTGGTGTGTGCAAAGAGAAAGATCAGGTGCGCGGAAATCAAAAAAGAAAAAAAAATGAGACGAGATAGTACAAGGAGGGAGGAGAGGGAGAAAGGAAACCGAGGAGGAAAAGGGCTAAGCAAAAGGAAGATATTATTTTGTTATTTCTTTACAAACAGCCACATTCCTACGGTAAAGGAGGAGGGGAGTGAGAGAACAGAAAAAGAGAGCGACGGAACACGAAGCGGCGGACTTGTTGGAGGGAGGGAATAATGGCAACGAAACATAAGAGCCAAGGAAAATGGCCAAAAAGGATAAAAAATGACAAGAAGAAGCAAAAAGCAAAGGAGAAGCAAAAAGCAAAGGAGAAGCAAAAAGCAAGGGAGAAGCAAAAAGCAAGGGAGAAGCAAAAACCAAAGAAGAAGCAAAACCAAACCCCAAAACCCAAAACCCAAAATTCAACCCCCCAACCAAGACACAGAGGGGAACCACCGCCACCACCGTGCAACACCCAAGCAGAACCTCATGGCAACTACCCTCATTCTTTCTTTGCACACAGCTGGTCTTGCCAGGACTGGTCCCCTCGCTGAAGGCTTTTTCCCTCCTTCCCTGCGAATACAGAAGGCCAGCTTGCGGCCAACATTGCAGTTGTCCTCCTTCCCCTGAGCAATAACGTACCTGTTGCTGGGCAAAGCGTTAGAGAGATGAGGTACATGAAGCACCAGCAGCCAAATCCAAGGAGCCCACCCTGAGGCAAGGGAGGTTCGACAGAGACCAGCTTTTCAAGGCAAGTAACGTACGGGCAAGGGAATAGGCCAGACAGTCGGTCCCTACCCTGTGCGGCTCAACCACCAACCACCACACGGTGCTGGAAAAAGAGACTTCACAAGTACTTGTCGGCATCCCCCCGGTACGGTACACAGTGCGCATTTTGCAGACATGTCCAGCTCAAGGACACACTAGACAGGGGCTGGCCTGGCAGACACTGTACAGTCCTGAGAGAAGCAAAAAGAAAGCTTCCACAAACGGTAAGTAGCGGCAATCCGTGCCTGGATACAGCCAAGGTGAGCCGAGCCTGTTAGCCCTGTGTATTTCAATTGTGCTTCTCCCTCAGTGATGTCCTATCCTGGTAGTTTGTTTTCTTGTTTGTTTTTTATTTGCTTCGGTTTTTTCTATGTGAAATGCGAGGACGGTTCAGATGCTGGCCCAGAGTCCCAAGTCCAGCAACAGTACAGAATCGACGAGCCCAGGCAGGTCAAGTCATCTGCAAGAGCATTTGTAAGCACACCGTCACCACACTGTGCTGTTGATGCACCGGTCGGGGAGCATCACCACAAGGACAGGTTTGAAACCTGCGCCAAAAGATAAACGTATGGGCCTAGGAAGCCAAGCTGCCCCGAGTCGACAGCAGGAAAAAAGGGCAAAGAAAAACCAAAGGATCAACTCTGCAACTCCTGGGCTGCCCAGAAACAACTCAAGTCGAGCCCTGGATGCTACGTCTGGAACGTGTCAGGCAAATATCACAAATGTCTCGGTGGCGTTGTTGCTGGAATGTCGCTTCTATGACAATGACAATCTTATAGGAAAAGCCTCTCTAGACCAGCCCGTCAGCTAAACCAAGTACAAGACGCCCCCAGAGTCCACCAGCCTAGCACAGGCCATTAGCCGGGACAACCAACTTCTTCACTCGACCCATGAAACGCTGCCCAAGCCCGAAAGTCCTGCGCATGAATTCTACGGCAGGAGCTTTGACTTTTTGCAGCACAACTGTTTGTTGTAGTGGTGGTGGTGGTTGTGCTTTATTGGTGTGTGGCTGTGTCCATGGTGCGAAGTGACGGCAACCGCCACAGCCCAGTGACAACCTTAACCTACCGAGGTCCTGTGTTCTAAAGAAAGCTACTTGCAAGTGCCATATTTTCAAGTGTCCATAGACCCATCTGGCCTGAGGGATTAGGGATCGTTCGTATTATTTTGTGCGTATTTGGTCTTTGTTCCAGCGCGTGTCGATGTGCCAGCGTTTGTCAGCGGTCTAAGCTAAATGGGGGATAATTTAAGGCAGAAGCCAGTGGATCAGCGATAAGAAATGCAAGAACAAAGGATTTTGCCTTCCAAGGGAACTGGGGAGGGCCGTAGTAGAGCCTCTATGCTAGTCGGTGCAGTCAGTGCTGATTGACCTACGGCTATGTTAGTCGCTCAGGAGGTTACTTTCTCGTGTTGGCCGTCCTTGTTGCGTTGCAATCGTGCTTGGGATCATGTACCAAAAATAGACATGAGTGAGGGCCGACTAGCCCGTAGGAAATGCGAGGCAGGCCAGCATGGAAGAGGGGAGAAACCCAGCTATGCCTCACCTCTATGCTTGTGTTTTGCGACGCTGCCGTGATCCTTGTATTGACTGGCCATTATGCTTTGCACCTCTGTGTTCACCGTATTGACCCCGATTCTTCAGGCTCTGCAACCAGGGAAATGTCCCATGATGGCCCGGAGACTATGGCATGGCACAAGCTCACAAAATGTCCCTCCGGCTCTCGTCCCCTCAATCTTGGTTCAATTGTACCTGGACTTGAATGGCTAGATGACTGCTTTTTTTTTCACTGCCGTCACACAACTGTGTGCACGAATCAACATCAACGCTAGCTTTTCCATGATCAGAGCTGCAGTAGTGTCTGGCGTGTGATGTGTTGTCTGTCTGCCTGTCTGTCTGTCTGTCTGTCAAGGGCGCCGCGGAGTCAACATGCAGACTGAGGCAACGCATGCGACTTCTTTTCTCGTTTGCTTGCTTGGCGAGGGGTGTATAAACGCTTCATGCGCCTGCGTTACCAAGACGTGCACAACACTTGGGCTGGGCTGATTGCATGACGCGGAGCACACACAATAGATACGTGTGCATTTATGTACCGCACCGTGCCATCTCCATCTTAGCAATCATCGCACGGCGGAGGCTGTATATTTACACGAACCCACAGGGATAGCGGCGCCGTGTCCTATTCTCTGTATCTCTGTAGCTGCCCCTTTCTCTCTCTGATCTCTGTGAAAATTTGCCAGTGCTACCACTCTTTATGAGACCCGACGATCCCATCCTCCTTGTCGTCCAAGATTAGAGTTGATCGTCATGGTCATGCCAGCCCTGTAGCCAGCTCCCGCCGCAAAACCCACGCCAGCTACTTGCTAGTCGGCCAGTGCGCTAAAAGGGCTAGGCCCAGGCATCAAGACAGCAAAGCCCCATGCAAGTCCTGTCTGTTCCATAGCCTCTGTTTCTTTTTCTTCGTCTCGCACATTGTTTGGTTGGTCGTTGGTGCGACTTGTCTTTCTGCCAGTTCAACCTCAACTGCGATTTCTCCGCATGCACATAGCCACTGCGTCGTGGTGCGGAGATCTCCTCGCACTCATTTACTGTGTGTGACAAATTTGGGAAACAAAACCACCATGAAATTAGCCACGGTTCGTTTTCTTTTTTATTTGGCACATAGTCCCTTCTTTGACGATCGTGGCCGATATAACCCTAAGAAGAGATAATCCCACAAACCCACTTGTCTCCATTACACCAAAATCCGTCGATTCCTACTCGTATAGGGTCTCTCCGAAGATTTGTATCCGGCATTGCTTATCCCCCAGCCCATCCATCAGTACCACATGTGTTAGTGCGCTCTTGTATTCCGTTGTCTAACTCTTTTTTGTCCTCTTCGCGTTCAGCCACTGACTGCCGTCACGTGCCATGTGCAATTGTCGGTGTAAAGCCAATAGGCAACTCACGATGGCATCTCCCAGTTTCCCTTACTCTCTACTATTGTCGTCGCTATTTTCTTTTCAGGAGACAATCACTGTGGCTTTCCACACAGATCTGGATCTTGTGGCCGTCTAAATGCCAATGATGGTGCAAGGGGTGGGTGGGCTGGATGGTCAGCTGAAGTCATGCCTACGATGCAAGGAAAGACCATCTACCATCTAGTATGGACAGAAAGGAAGACAAGATGCATACACACATACACCACACATAGAAAGATCCTGCGCGAGCATATTGGCTGCTCTTCCTGCGCGGTTGCCAATAGCGCTTCAAGAAGGGCCTGTGGCCCATCATGAGACCAATCTGCTTCATAGGCTTAAAGCGGACGGCGGGTGTCCCTCGCCAGCGCTGTTTTTCGCCATTTAGTTTTTAGAATCCCTGGAAGCATATCCTGGAACTGCGATACGAGAGTGTCTCTATTTATGAAGAAAACGAGAAACAGACCAGCGCAACTTTGATGCTCGACGGATTGCAATGCACACTGTACTGACGCACTGGGTACCTCGCAGGTACTCCGCACGTTTGGGGGCTTGCCTTGCACCCCTGAGTTCCAGTCCAACTCCACTCATTAGCCTGCCTCCCAGGCCTTAAACCCTGAGCCAGGGATTTAAAGCCTTTTTAGGGGGCGTACAGCCGCCTGCATTGACCTAATTGACCCAATACTTGCAGGGACGGACAGCCCCAGCGAGCCTAGTTGGAAACCCTTCCTTTAGCGTCTATCGTTTTTTCTTTTCGTTCGCCTACCCAAGGCAAGTTCAGGAACAGCGTCAGAAAAAGTACTGCATTTTAACCAAGCATAGTGTCTGTAGCGGGTGTTTGGCACTGTTTTGACGGTGCAACTGGCACTGGCAGACTTGCCCATTTGTGCCTAGCCAAAGATCGTATGTCAAGCTGTGCAATGCCGCTGCTTTAGGCAGGCTTCTCGTGTTGGATGAAAAACGATGCTTAGACAAACAGGAGCGTTGGTTGATACACATGATATCTTGTGGGCTGGGGCTGTGAGGATGAAAATGGAAAGTAGACGGACGAGGTGCCAGTGTAGCAGATTGTAGCAAGACCCAGCGGGACAAGGCAGTACAACCTCTGTACTATGCTCATGTACTGGCCTTGCTCGTTTCTTGATCCAGTCACAGGCCTTGACGACGCCAATCTTGCCTCGCAAAGTGGATATCACGCCGCCCAGACGGCCGAGAGGGTCGCTGACTTCAGCAGGCACCCCAGCGTAGTGACCCTCTGAAACCCTCTATCGTCTTATGTGGCATTGTGGTAGATGTCCAAACCCAGCCTGGCAACTGCCCTAAAGACTGCGTTTGCTGCCGGGTACACAGGGATTACGGGGCTTTCGCCCGCCCCATTCTGCCCTTTTATTATCATTTTTTGATCCTCTCCCTTTTTTCTTTCACTCTTCTTTCTCTTCCCCTTCCCTTCTCTGGCATCTGCTTCGTTCTGTCTATCTCATTTTCAGACGAGCTTTGTGTTTTTTTCTCCTTCGTTTCGTTACTCCTTCTTTCTCTCGTTTCTTATTCACTTAATTTATTCCCCCCCCCCTTCTCCGTGGCTGTGTCTTCTCCCCTCGAACGGCTTTTGTTGTTTACTGTTCCGCCTTTCACTCGCTCGTGGCGGCTTCTCTCTTTGTCCTCCGAGTTCCATCACTCGTCGTGTTGAGCTTGTGAATCTTTTCGAGTCTATCACGATCGCGGTCTCGTTAGCCCCCTTTTTCGTTGTAGTCCCGCACTCAACTCGCCATTCGCTCAACTGCTTTTCTACATGTAATAGTCGTCGCTTGTGGATGACCTAACCAGCTCATTTACGAAAGAAAAAAACCAACATCACATATCCTAATATCGCGAGCTGCTCCTGCTTACCCGCCTGCTTCTCGTACAATACAAATCGATCCATCCTGTCGATTGCGAGCCCCCATTTGCATCATTATTCAAGAATCTTCTTGAACCTGTTTTGTTCGTGGCTCTCTTTGGATTCCCTACTTTGATATAGTCCTCATCGGACTGCGAGGTCAGCATGGCCAACCGGATGTCCATGTACTCCATGGCCTCAGAGCCTGCTGGTAGACCCAGTCAGCCCAATGGCCAGGTCTCGGCAACCACTCTGCTCAATGCTATCCACAACATCTACCTTTCGGGTCAGCCTTACCAACTTGATGCGGGTACCAGCGTCGTCGTCAACACTTGGCTGACCGCATCACAGGCGGGATCTGATGGTCGTGTTGGTGGGACTATCGATACGGCTTTAGCTAGCCGTGTTTGGGAGCACGCCCGCCGCCGGGCCGAAGATGGTTGCGTGGTTCTCGGGTGAGTTTAAAGGCCGTTTGCCAGAGCTATACTGTAAACACAACTAACAGCCACAACCAGGTCCCTTCATAACTCCACGCCATCCCTTCTCGCTCCATTCTTGCTTTCAATGCCTTGCTCCGTGCCCTCAATCATTTTCCGTGGTTTAGAGGCCGTGCAGCCTTTCCTGCGTTGTGTTACACCGTTTAACCCTTCGCTGGCTCGCCAGAGCGCTCTGGCCGTAGCGCTGACACTCAACCTAGGTGGAGAAGTTGTGGGCGTCAACTTTTCCCTTTCGCAATCCGGTATTGACACTAAAGCCGGCCTGCTCAACGTCCCCGCCGAAGCTGGGTTCCGCGCCTTCGACGTCTTCTATTATCTATTGACCTCGGCTTCCACGCCTGCCGAGCGTGAGTTCCTTGGCCTCAAGACACCCAACAGCTACGATCTTCTGTCTCGCTCTGGAACCTATGATCCTCCTTCGTATCTCCCTACTGCGGATGATGCTGCTGCTGCTGAGGATTTCCGCAGTGCCCTGAAAGACGTTGGAATCAAGGGAGCCAACCACCGCAATCTCATTTCCATCCTAGCTGGTTTGCTCAAACTGGGAAACACGCTGGACTATTCGCTTGACTCTGATGAGCTTGAGAACATCTGTGAAGATGTCAGTGGCCTTTTGGGCATCGACCCTGAAATCCTCATCACGAAGTGCTCTACCGAAGATCGCCCTATTTTGATTGGGGGACTTTATGAGGCGCTTGTCGATTGGGTGATTTTGAGAGCCAATAAGACAATGAACTCTCAGATAAACCACATGACGGACGGCATTGACTCTGTTGATGGTCGGTCGATAGCCGGACCTATCGCTCACGATGGCGATACAGTTAACATCACCATTGTTGAGATCCCCGATATTGAACTGGGCAAGGCTATTGCCCTACGTGGGATATTCGACGATAGCCAGGGTATCAACCAAGAAATGATTCGTGATGGTGTTGAAGTGCCGTCAGCTTCATCTTCGATTATCCGCGAGGTTGGGGCCGCTGTCGCAGCCGTTGGCCCGGACCTGGGAGACTTGTCTGGCTCAGCCGGCCGCGATCGTGAGCGTGATCTCGAAAAGCGCGAGATTGTTCTTGAGCGTGTCGCTCTGGCTGTCGAAGATGATGGCTTTCTCAAAAAGCTTCTGTTCCCGAATCCCTCCCAAGGCATTAATCTGGGCCGTGAGGGTCGTTTTGAAATATCTTCGCTGCTCAACTCCAGTCGTGTATGGTACCATTTGAGTATTCATCCCACAGACGAGTCACCTGCTAGCCTAGCTGCTTTGCCCTCCGTCAATTCCGCCTGGTCTGCTGGTGTTGTGTCTCGCCAGCTCCGGTCATGGAGACTTCCTGAATGGGCCAACCGCCGTAACAAGAGCCTCGACTTCACCGCTGATTTCGACATTGATGAATTTGTGCAACGCTTCGCAACACTTGGCTGCGGCCAGGGTCGTGAAGGCATCGAAAACTGGCTTATGGCGCGGAGCTGGAGTAACGGTGAAGTCGTTGTTGGCAAGGAGCGTGTGTGGATGCGCGAAATTGCATGGTGGGGAGCCGAGAGCATGCTTGACATGAAGCCTGCCCACTCCATGCGTTCCATGGTGAGCGGCATGCCCGAGGGTGGTTTCCCTACCACCGGCAGCTATTATCCCCCTCCCATGGAGTCGCCCACAAATGGTAGTCGTGAGCAGCTTCTCGACCACCAACGCACATTTAGTCATGGAAACATGAGCCAAATGACCCTCGGCAATCCTAACCCCAATGGTGCTCCGTCAATCGCCCCCAGCGCTATGCGGAATGTGCGTGCTGGTGACTATGGACTGGGAAACAAGGGTGATGTTTATCAGGGCGAGGTGTACTACAACGAGGAGGGTCAGTTTATTGGTGGTCTTGACACTGAACTGGCTGAAGGCAAACAAATCGAGACCACTAAAATGACCAAACAGCGCCGCATTTGGGTCGCTATTGTTTGGGCCTGCACGTGGTGGATTCCGTCTCCTCTACTGCGATGGGTTGGACGCATGCATCGTCCTGATGTTCGTCAGGCTTGGCGAGAAAAGTTCGTCCTAGTCTGGTTTATCCTGCTACTCAATGCTTTCGTGCTGTTTATGATCATCGGGCTTGGCAATGTCCTGTGCCCCAACAAGAACAAAGTTTGGGATATTGGTGATGTTTCTGGTCACACCGACTCCAACGACTTTTATGTTGCGATTCATGGTTCAGTCTATGACATCAGCAAGTTCTGGAAGCTCGATCACGGAACCAGCAATGTCAAAGTTACCACATCCGCAATGCAGCCTTTGGCTGGTCAGGATCTGACTGCATACTTTCCCATTCCCATCTATCTCACTTGCCCCAAACTTGTCACCAACAAGTACCTTACACTCCAGCCAAATGACACCGAGTCCGTCATGTACTCTAATGCCATGCATACCTCTGGTGATCGTACCAACTATGCCAACTCCGGGCTTACTGCTTCTAATTGGTACTGGGATACATTCCTTCCTACCATGAATGAGTACTACAAGGGCCGTGTTGTTTACACCAAAGACACTGTCAAGAAACAAGCCTCTGATGATGCTCGCAAGTGGTTTTGGTACAAGAATAAACTGTATGATCTCACCAACTATTTCTACACCCTCAATTTGAATGCCGGTGGTGGCTCGTACGAGTTCCTGAACACTGATCTTACCTCCATGATTGAGAAGAATACTGGAGTCGACATTACATCCAACGTGGAGAAGCTGCGCTTAGAGAAGAGTAACAACGCCACTGCCCTCTCCGAGATTAACGACAGCATAGACTGCATAATCAACAACTGGTACATGGGTGATAATGACTTCCGTGACTCTGCGCGTTGTCAGGTAATTAACTACATGCTTCTCGTATTCACAATCATCGTTTGCGCTACCATTCTGGTCAAGTTCTTGGCTGCTCTGCAGTTTGGCTCTAAGAAACGACCTCAACCTCAGGACAAGTTTGTCATTTGCCAAGTACCTGCTTACACAGAGGGTGAAGACTCCATTCGCAAGGCTATCGACTCTCTTACTGCTCTGCAATATGATAACAAGCGCAAGCTTATTTGCATCGTCTGTGACGGTATCATTGTTGGTCAGGGCAACGATCGTCCCACGCCGAAGATTGTTCTGGATATTCTTGGTGTCGATCCCAAGGTTGACCCACCTGCCCTGCCATTCAAGTCTATTGGCACTGGTGCTGAGCAGCTCAACTATGGCAAAGTCTACTCCGGGTTGTATGAGTTCGAGGGTAATGTTGTTCCGTACTTGGTTATCGTCAAGGTTGGTAAAGAGTCTGAACAAGCTCTTTCGAAGCCTGGTAACCGTGGCAAGCGTGACTCGCAAATTCTGCTCATGTCCTTCCTCAACCGTGTGCACCATCGTTCACCCATGAACCCACTGGAATTGGAAATGTTCCACCAGGTCAACAATATCATCGGTGTGGATCCCGAGCTGTATGAATACATCCTCATGGTCGATGCCGATACATCTGTGCGTGAAGACTCTCTAAACCGCCTTGTGGCTGCCTGTGCCAACGACGCCAAGATTGCAGGTATCTGCGGAGAGACAGCCCTGGAGAACGACGAAAAGACGTGGTGGACCATGATTCAAGTTTACGAGTACTATATTTCGCATCATTTGGCCAAGGCTTTCGAATCGCTGTTCGGCAGTGTTACCTGCTTGCCTGGTTGGTATGTATTTCCGCCTTACTGTTGTTCATCTATTCTCTTGCTTTTTCTCCTAAACTAACCGCACTTCTAGTTTCTCCATGTACCGTCTTCGCACTCCCGATAAGCGCAAGCCGCTGATCATTTCCAATGATGTCATTCGTGATTACAGTATTTGTGATGTCGACACTCTGCACAAGAAGAACCTGCTGTCTCTGGGTGAGGATCGTTATCTTACCACTCTGATGACCAAGTACTTCCCTACCCACCGCTACAAATTCATCCCCGATGCTTACTGCCAGACTGCTGCTCCTGAATCATGGGCTGTGCTTCTGTCCCAGCGTCGCCGTTGGATTAACTCGACCATCCACAACTTGTTTGAACTGGTTCAACTCAAGGAAATGTGCGGTTTTTGCTGCTTCTCTATGCGCTTCGTAGTCATGCTGGATCTTTGTTCGACCATCATTCTCCCTGCCACGATGTGCTATCTGGGCTACCTATTGTACATGATTATTGGCGACCACGGACCATTCCCTCTCATTTCAGTCATTATGATTGCGTCCGTGTACGGTCTGCAGGCTCTGATTTTCATCCTGAAACGTCAATGGCAGCACATTGGATGGATGATCATCTATGTCCTAGCTCTTCCCGTCTACTCCTTCATCCTGCCCGTCTACTCCTTCTGGAACCAGGACAACTTCTCGTGGGGTAACACGCGTATCGTCGTGGGAGAAAAGGGTGACAAGAAGATTGTGGCTGCAACTGATGGCGTGTTTGATCCTCGCAGCATTCCTCTCCAGCGCTGGGATGACTACGCTATGGCCAACAACCTTCCCGGCCGTCGCGGCTATGCCGACAAAGAGTACTATGCTGATGACCAGTATGAGATGGACGAGATGAAGTCGGTGTACTCCGCCGTACCGCCGGGCTCGATTCTAGGCGGAGGGATGCACCGAAACTCGTACATGCCGCCCTCTCCCTCGTTTGCTGGCCGTGGACAGTACCAGGACCATCCCATGAACCGTCATTCAATGGCATCCGTCGGTGCGTCGCCTTACCAGGACGGTCGCACGTCCGCTATGGGTCTTGGTGCCTCCACCAATCGTTTGTCCAGCGTCTCGCCTGGTCTAGGTGCGAAGCGGTCGTCGGCCATGCTGCGTTCGCCATCGGCCTTCGACTTCCAGACGGGTGTTACTGGCCCTGATGACCTGATGATTGTTGAGGCGATCCAGGGCGTGCTCCGCGAAGTGGACCTTGACACGGTGACCAAGAAGCAAGTGCGCGCCTTGGTTGAGCAGCGGCTGCAGACAGAGCTGGTTGGTGAGCGGAGGGCGTTTATGGACCGCCAGATCGACACCGAGCTAGCCAGCATGTGATTGTAACGACGAAGGGAACGGAGCGGCTTGGGACGCACATGAGCGTCGTGTTTTTCTTTTCTTGGATCTTTTTTTGCTTGATTTCTTGCTGTTAGAGGTGCTGCCTGCGTTGTACTGCATGTTTTTGTTTCCTTGCTCGTGTCATATGTTGCCATCTAACTGCCTGTTTAACCCCTGAGCACTACCAATGTATTTAGAGGTCCTAGTCTCTACATGCGAAACGTGGTCTGCCCAGAGACGGTTTGGTACTACCATAATTCTTTTTTATATCTTTTTCTTTGCTTTTTCTTTTTACTGTAAGCTTCGGTTCGTCATAGTTGGAGTCTTTCTAACACAAAAATTGTCTGATTTCCATGTTCTTAGCTTTTTTTCTTTCATATCTAAAGTTCGTCGGTCCAGTTCTTCGTTCCATCTATTCGTTGTTTCATCATCACTGTGTCCAACTCAACAACCATGCTTCACATCACGTAGCTGCCTACCTACCCCTTTTCAGCTTATTGTCTGCTATCCGCCAACTACACTTTGCCAATCCCTTTGATGCGTAGATACACGTCGGTGCCCCACCCATACAAACTCTCAACCCGTAAACTTCCCCCAAAATACTCTGCGTATGCTCTGCTCAGCGGCAACCCATAGCCCAAGCCCGCGAGCGAACTTGCCCCGGAACCGGCTGGAGACACTCCCGCCAGCCCCAAGTCTAGACCAGCATCCACAGCACTGCTTACGCCCACCGCCTCAGAACCGCCGTCTTCAGCGACTGTTGTAAATGAGTACGACCAGATGTTAGGCAGCACGTCCGGCGCGATGCCGCCGCCCTGATCACGGATCCGGATCGTCACGCCCGGCGCCTTATCATCTAGCCGGACTATGGCTCCTGCTGGGCCATCCGCATGTTTCGGGTTGGCCGGTGCAGGCTTGGCAATCTCCTCTGATACTGCCGGCTCTGGGGCCACGGTGACTACCACTGGTGCATCCGACTGCGATTCAATAGTAGCCCTGAACGCGTTCTTGAGCAGCTCGGTTAGCATGTAGTCGAGGTGCATGGGCACATAGGCAAATGTAGCTGAATGGTCGCCGTCAACTTCAAGTGTGGGCCGTACACCGTATCGCAGCTCACACATGTCAGCGACTAGCGACGCACATATCTCAACACACTCGGCTGGCTGCAGCGCCGTATCGATGACTCCGACATAGTGTGCTGGTGGGTTAGCATAGCGGGCATGGGGGCCACCCGAGGCTGTTAGTGGATGGCTACTATAGTGCAGTGCTAGGTGCTGCTCGGCGAGCAGACGCGTGCCAATTCGTGCACGTAGGTGCTGGTCCAGGAAGCGTGTTACGTGCTCGGGCGCCATGTACCGCTTGCACTCCAGGAAGCCCCGTGCCAGCACTGGGATGGTGTCCTGGTGTGCGGCCACCAAGTCTGAGAGGACGGCGGTGAAACGCGTCTCGTCAGCGAGGGACGTGATCTTGTACGAGTGGTAAGGCGACAGATGTGACTTAGCCGAGGTGCTACTGGTGTTGTTGACTTTGGCAGCACGTGCAAATGGGAGGAGCGTTTCATAAGAGTGCATGTAGTTCTGGTAGATCCTTTTGATGTGTGGGTTGGACACGACAATGAACGGCAGACTTCGCAAGGCTTGGATGCGGTGGGCTAGACGAACAGGCAGAAGCTTAAGAGCAAAGTTGGCGGAGGCTAGCAGTGCCTCCTCGGATAGTGGTGGCCGTCCGTGGCTGTGGAGAGGGACGTGTTGGCGGGGGTGTCCCTAGTAGTTGGGGGAGTAGAGGCTGGGGTCAAGTTACCGGATTAGGTCGGCCAGGCTCAGCGGGTATTGTGGCTGCTGGGCTAGCTGTGTGATTTCATCTTCATTGGAATGTGAGATCTGGCGAGATAGACTACGTACGCGGTGTCGGGGAGCCGGGAGGCTATGAAGGCGAGAAAGCCGCAGGCCACGGGCCGAGGCTAGGGAGCGGGGCTGCATATATAATCAATATAATCAATAGGGACCGAATGGTAGCTAAGGGCCAGCGGGCAGGATAGCTTGCGATAGAATATAGATATATGCTAGCGGGTTAGTCGGAGAGAGCGGCAGCAGTCCTATGTTGCTGGAGCTCGAGTCTTGGTAGCTGTTGACGCAATATTAGGGTTACTACGACAGGGGTACACTGGGTGGCACACTGTGGCGTCTAACCCAGGTGTGGCGCTAGACAGAGGCGACAGAGCAGAATAGCCTGTGGGGAACTATTGCCGGGCGCTGCAAGTCAGGCAGGGCAGGCAGGGCCGGCTGTGCAGGCGATAAGCCTATAGTAGGAGACTCTGATGTCATACAACATAACTACAATAGATTGGGCTGAGCAAAAGGGTGGGGGAGAAGAGAGAAGGGAGGAGAGAGGGGAGAGGAGAGAGGGGAGAGGAGAGAGGAGAGAGGAGAGAGGAGAGGAGAGAGAGGAGAGAGGAGAGTGGAGAATTGAGAATAAGTTCAGTAGCACTGTGCGACCAGGCAACGAGGCCTATGGAACTACAAAGGATAAGGCGGGGGAGGGGGGGGGGGCGCTATCATGTAACCATCCCAAGCTGAGTCTTTCAACTACAAGTTTTACATTCATATTCACTACTGCATTGAGATGTGCTCGGTACGTATTTGTTTATTGCGATTACCAGCTGGCCGTAGCTTCCGTTATTCTGCTCTGCTCACTGGGTTCTCACGGTGCCGTTGAGCTCGAAGCTGGCGACGTTGGGGTCCTTGTCTAGAGTCTGCACAGCACCCTCAGGGTACGTGACGCTGTGCGAGAAGAGGCGGGAGCTAGTTAGTAAGGGGGGCACGAAGACAGACAAACGGAAGACAAGACATACGCGAACCCCTTGACCAGCGAGAACTCGTCCGTGATTTCGCCGCCCTGTTGCTGTACGAGATTCTTGGCGCTGCATACGACGGATGTTAGCGGTGGGATAGTCAAGGGGAGAGATGGATGAGACTGACGCTTTGATTTGCTCGTCGGTAGACTCTTTTTTGAAGGTGACCTATTGGCGGTTGGCGTGCTATGTTAGTTGCTGACTGTAGGCGTAGGCAGCCTGGTACTCGGGCAAAAGGGGCGGCGACTGACCATGTAGGAAGGCATCGTGGCAGCGAAGACAGAAAGACGGTGGTCGTGATGGTGGTTGATAGAAGGCGCAGGTGGAATGCAGGGTTATAGATACACAAGTGTGTATTAAAGATATTCAAATCAGGCCAGCTGAACTTAAAACTAAGCGGGAAGCCGCGGGCTATTTATACTACGAGGTGGAGAGGGGAGGCATGGCTTAAAACGGCAGTCACGCGCTTTTCCTAACGCCATTGCCGGCCTTAGCTGGGCTTTCGGCTGCAGGAAAGCCCCAAAAGACGGATGATTGGCTGGGACGGGAGAGGGGAGAGACAAAGGGAAGAGGTGATAAACGCGTGCCTGCCTACTTTGGCTCGTGCTGGGATTATTCCGTACTTGGGCACATGTATATGTACATGCTTTATTGACGCTACTTCCACCTCGCCTTTTCTTCTCCCTGCCTGACTGCAACTCTTCGTTGAGACGTTTCCTCTTAGTGTGCCTTATTATATAGTGCTTGCATTGGCTTAGCCCAGCCTGGCTCTACTCCATCCTGCGTGGTGCTAAAAGCGGGGAGCCGGGCTATGCTGCTTCTGCTTTGGGCTCTTATCGATAGGCGATCTCACCGAAGACCGAGATCCTCACCGAGGCCATGCTTGCTATCGCTTATCGATAGACGGCCCCGATAAGACTTTTTTTTTTTTCTCTTTTTCTTCTGCTATGCCAAAATTTCTCGCGCTTGATCTGACACGCCGCCATCCATCCTTACAGAGAGCGCCAGCATCAGCCAATATCTCTTTGCTGCTGCGATCTGCCCCAATCTGCTTACACGATGGACCAACTACACAAGCCCCATCGAAAGTCCAAGGACCGGAAGAAGCCGGCGCCTTCAGGCGAGCGCAACCCAAAGGCTTTTACTTATGCGAATGCGGGCCGGCTGAACCGGGCCGCTGCTCGATCACACGATATAAAAGAAAAGCGCCTTCATGTTCCCCTCGTCGACCGAATTCCCGATGAGCCTGCCCCTCGCTTAGTCGCTATTGTCGGCCCCCCTGGTGTCGGCAAGACCGTCCTGCTCAAGTCGCTCATTCGCCGTTATGCCAAAGAGACCATCTCCGATCCGCAGGGCCCCATTACTATCGTCACCTCCAAGAAACAACGCCTGACTTTTGTCGAGTGTCCTAACGAGCTTGAGGCCATGGTTGACATTGCCAAGGTAGCTGATGTTGTGCTACTGATGATCGATGGAAACTATGGCTTTGAGATGGAGACTATGGAGTTTCTTAATGTGCTGGCAGCTACTGGTATGCCTGGCAACGTCTTTGGTATTCTCTCACATCTGGACTTGTTCCGCAAGCCCCAGGCCCTCAAGGACGCGAAACGCCGGCTTAAGCGCCGTCTATGGGCAGAGCTGTACCAGGGCGCTCCTCTTTTTTTTCTATCAGGAGTAATCAACGGCCGGTATCCAGACCGTGAGATCCATAACCTGTCCCGTTTTCTGTCCGTGATGAAGAACCCCCGTCCGCTGGTTTGGCGAAACTCCCACCCCTACTCTGTCATCGACTCGTTCCGCGACATTACCCACCCCACCAAGATCGAGGCTGACGCCAAATGCGACCGTTCTATCGTGCTTTCGGGCTATCTTCGCGGCACAAACTTTGCCGCCTCTGGCCAGAGAGTCCATATCCCCGGCCTTGGCGACTACTCTATTGCTAACATCGAGGTACTACCCGACCCCTGTCCGACACCGGCCATGGAAAAGGCTATGGAGCAGGCTACTGGCAAACGCGGTAAACGCCGCCTCGATGAAAAGGACAAGAAGATCCATGCGCCCATGTCTGACCGTAGTGGCCTAAAGATAGAAGGCGACGCGATTTGGATCACACGTGAAAAAGGCTTCCAGTTTGACCGCGAAGACGAGGAAGGCGAACGCGGCGAGGGCGAAGAGCTCATAATTGGCCTCCAGGGCGAGCGTAAGCTTCTTGGTAAGACGGACCAGGGCGTACAGCTGTTCAAGGGCGGTGATAAGGTGCAGCAGGCCGAGGATGATGAGCCCCATGATACCGGCCGCAAAACTCTCCGCCAGGCACAATTTGCCGAGGGCCAAGGCCCAGAAAACTTTGATGAGGAGAATTTCGATGGGAGCGACGATGACGACGACGACGACGACGACGACGACGATAATCAGGTTCCTCTTGATAGTGATGCCGAAGAGCAGGAGTTTGATGACAGTCGCCTAGGCGCAATGTTCCATAAAAAGACCAACGACAAGAACACCCATGATGATGAAGCCCTTGCTTTTGCCGACAGCGACTCGGACCTCGGGTCGCTCTCGGGCTCTGACGCCGATCCCGGATCATTTTCCGATCAAGACTTTGACGAGGACGAGGAGGTTGCTGCGTTGCGGTGGAAGGACAACATGGCTTCGCATGTGGCTAGTCTCAGCAAGCGGCCCGCCTACAGGCCCGTCGATCTAGCCCGTATGCTCTATAATGACACAATGCAACCCAGTGATGTGCTCACACGCTGGGCTGGCCAGTCTGGTGCCGAGAATGAGGACGAGTCCGAGGAAGAAAACATCGAGGATGAAGAAGATGGCGAAGAGTTTTTCAAGAAGAAGCAGTCGGTGGTCGATGCCCAGGAAGAAGACCGCACCATCCCCAAATACGACTATGAAGAGCTGGCTGCCAAATGGGGCAACTCGGAGAGTATCGAGGCTCTCGGCCAGCGATTTGCTGCTGCAGCTTCCCTTGGCGGCCACAACAATGCCGGCTCCGACGGCTCTGACAATGACGAGGATCCGTTTGGTGCATCTGACGACGAGGGAGATGGAGCCTTTGAAGATCTAGAATCCGGGGAGGTACACGGCCCGAGTGCCGGAAAGACGGGAGCTGAAGCGCCAGAATCGGCCGAGGATATTGAGGCTGAGCGCCAGCGCAACGCCAAGCGCAAGGAAGAGCTCAAGCTGCGTTTCGAAGAAGAGGACCGCGAAGGTTTCCTCAACGACAAAGCCAACGCACGACGTGAAAACGGCGCCACCGAGCAGTTTGGCGAAGATGAATGGTACGACATGCAAAAGTCGCTGCTACAAAAGCAGCTCGACATCAACAAAGACGAGTTTGCCCAGCTTGACGAACGCCAACGAGTGGCTGTCGAAGGCTTCCGTGCTGGAAAATACGCCAAGATTGTACTTGACGGTGTGCCGGCTGAGTTTGTCGAGGGATTCAATGCCAACATGCCAATCATCATCGGCGGCCTGGCAGCAACCGAAGACCGCTTTGGCTTTGTGCAAGTTCGTATCAAACGCCATCGCTGGCACAAGAAGATTCTCAAGACCAATGACCCGCTCATCTTCTCGCTGGGCTGGCGCCGTTTCCAGACCATGCCGGTCTACAGCATCTCCGACTCACGCACTCGAAACCGCATGCTGAAATATACGCCCGAACATATGCACTGCTTTGGCACTTTCTACGGCCCGCTGATTGCGCCTAACACGGGCTTCGTGTGCTTTAACTCGCTCGGAAAGAAGACGGCTGGCTTCCGAGTTGCTGCTTCGGGAACCGTCCTGTCTGTCGACGAGAGCACTGAGATTGTCAAGAAGCTTAAGCTGACGGGTGTACCGTACAAGATCTTCAAGAACACAGCCTTCATCAAAAACATGTTCCAGACGTCTCTCGAGGTGGCCAAATTCGAGGGGGCTGCTATCAAGACCGTTTCTGGTATCCGTGGCCAGATCAAACGCGCGTTGAGCAAGCCCGAGGGTCATTTCCGTGCCACCTTTGAGGACAAGGTGCTCGTCAGCGACATTGTCTTCCTACGCGCCTGGTACCCCGTCAAACCACGTCGCTTCTACAACCCTGTGACCAATCTGATTGGCTGGCAGGCTATGCGCCTAACAGGCGAGATCCGCCGCGCCGAGAACATTGCCACGCCGCTGCCCAAGAACAGCCAATATCGCAAGATCACCCGTGAGACTCGCCACTTCAACGGTCTTAAGGTGCCTCGGGCACTGGCTGCCAGTCTGCCATTCAAGAGCCAGATGGTTGCAACAAAGAAGCAGAAGAAAGACACGTACATGTCCAAGCGTGCAGTGGTGCTTGGAGGCGAAGAACGGAAGGCCCGTGCTCTCGTACACATGCTGTCCACGATCAACAAGGACAAAGAGGCTAAACGCCGTGCCAAGAAGGAGGAGAAGCGAGCCGAGTTCAAGAAGCGCATGGCTGGCCTCGAGGAGAAGAAGGCAGCGCGTGAACGCCAAGAGAAGAAGGACTTTTGGCAAAAAGAGGGCAAGAAGCGGACGATGGCCGAGCAGAGCGGAGGAGGCGGCAAGCGTGGACGGCGGTAGATGGGAGAAGACCCGGTTAGGGTTAGGGCTATCGACCCTCCTTGTATTTTTTTCTTGCCAGCACTTTTGCCATGTTTTCTTAGGGTCTTAGGGTTAAATATACGGTCAAAATACCAACATCTATCTTGTCCTGTCCCAAGTTATTTGCAACGCCATGTCTAGTTTGCTCTCCTTCTTTTCGTCCCCCATTTCGTGTCTTTTTTTTTTTTCTTGTTTGATCTTTTACCGCCGCTCCATTTTCAGCTCGGAACTTTTTGCCCATAAGCCGTTCGGCAGCTGCCTAAAACAAATTAACTTGCCTGCATCACCCACGCTGCCTAGCACCTGTCCATCGTCGTCAAAGCCCACACGCCACACCGGTGCATGATGGTGGTCCAGTTTGCTCACCTCCTTCAGCGTATGCCGTATCGCGCCCTCTTCTTCGGGTTCTTTGATCGCCGCCCCACCTCCGCTTCCGCCGTTGCCACTTCCGCTCCCGCTCCCGCTCCCGCTGCTCGTACCTATCCCGTTATTGGCCGTACTGCTACTGCTAACTGCAGCTGACAAATTGCTTCCTGCACGCGCCAGACTGGCTGCGAGACCAGAGTGCTGGTTGTTGCCCCCAGCGGCAGCCGGTGCGCCTGGAACTGCACTCCCCAATGCTGACCCAGCTGCCGTCGCCGCGCCTGGAGCTGCTCCGCTCTGCGTACTTGAACCTCCGCCAGCGCGGCGCATAACGTCGGAAAAAGCCCACGACTTCCCGTCGTCAGCAAGCAGCGGCGTATCGAGCCTTAGCACACGCACACAGCCGTCCTGGCAAGCAGTAGCAATGATGTCATAGCCGCGGATATTCCCCCAAGCCCAGGCAACGTCACGGATAAGCGAACCACGTTGCCCGCCGTCGACCTCGGCTGCTAGATACAACGCCTTCTGTAGCTGCGTAGCGCCCATGGTCGACTTATGGACGTCACGCGTGCGATACACCTTGACGGCCTCCATGGCTGCAACGACCAGCCCAAGTGAATCAGCACTAGCGCCAGCACGTATCGCAGCATAGCACGGCAGTGGATTTGGGTCAAAGGCGACACGGAAGGCAACTTCTTCGCCGCGCAGCGGCTTAGCGCATACCCGCACCTCGTCCAGCAAGGCACAGACACCCATGTTCTCGGGCGTCTCGTACTCGAACAGCGATAGTTCGCCGTCAGCACTGAGTAGTGCTAGATGCGTATGGCGCGTTTCGTCGTCGTGGCGCATGCTAAATGAGCGGTATGGTGCACGCGGAGAGCGCGTTTCGTAAGCAGCTCGTTGGTTTCCTCGCGATGCCAAGAATCGCCGCCCCGTGCCGGGGCCAACTGTCGGGTCTTCGGCCCAGATCTTAAAGTGGCCGTCAATACCTAGCGAAGCAATAAGACTGGGGTAGATGCTAGTGGGCAGCCATTGAAGCTAGAGAAATCGCACTTGGGATTAGTCGGAGAACAAGGAGAATTTTGAGGAAGAGGGGATGTTTCCGGGAGTAAACAGTAGTGTAGTAGTCGTCATGACTTGGCCTCACCTCTAACACCTCGCCACCATGTGCCCCCCATGTATCGCATAGCCTCCACATGCCATCCCGCTGGCGATTGAAAACGCGAATTTTGCCATCAGCGGAGCCTGTTGCGCAGCGGTCTCCGTACGAGTTGAACGAGACAGCCTGCACCAGGTCCCGGTGGCCGTGTTGGTGGATCAGTGCTGCTGCGGTTTGTGAGCCATCGTCGGTAGCGGGGAATGGTGGCGCTATCAAATGTGACATTTGTAGAAAGCTTTATATTCAGTGTTCAATGTAAAAGGCGCAGTCTTAATGAGGGGGGGGG